>JAWPHD010006764.1:0-139594 GCA_037043455.1 Cyrtodaria siliqua
TATTATACACTCTCACCACACAGATACATATGGAAGAGTAATATACAGTACAGCATCACCACACAGATACATATGGAAAAGTAGTATACGCTCGTATCACATAAATACATATGGAAGAGTATTATACACTCTCACCACATAAATACATATGGAAGAGTACTATACACTCACCTCACAGATACATACGGAAGAGTACTATACAAAACACCATCACCACACAGATACATATGGAAAAGTGGTATACGCTCGTATCAAACAAATACATAAAGAAGAGTATTATAAACTCTCACCACACAGATACATATGGAAAAGTAGTATACGCTCGTATCCCACAAATACATATGGAAGAGTATTATACACACTCACCACACAGATACATATGGAAGAGTAATATACAGTACAACATCACCACACAGATACATATGGAAAAGTAGTACACGCTCGTATCACACAAATACAGAAGAAAGAGCATTATACACTCTCACCTCACAGATACATATGGAAGAGTACTATACACCATCACCACACAGATACATATGGAAGAGTAAAATACCCTCTTATCACACAGATACATATGGAAGAGTAATATACACTATTATCACACAGATACATATGGAAGAGTATTATACACTCGTATCACACCACACAGGTACATATGGAAGTGTACTATATACAATCACCACACAGATACATATGGAAAAGTAATATACACCATCACCACACCGATAAATATGGAAAAGTATTATACACTCTCACCACACAGATACATGTGGAAAAGTAATATACGCTCGTATCACATAAATACATATGGAAGAGTATTATACACTGTCACCACATGAATACATATGGAAGAGTACTATACACACACCACACAGATACATATGGAAGAGTAATATACACAATCACCACCAAGATACATAAGGAAGAGTGTTATACACTCTCACGACACAGATACATATGGAAGAGTAATATACAGTACAGCATCACCACACAGATACATATGGAAAAGTAGTATACGCTCGTATCACATAAATACATATGGAAGAGTATTATACACTCTCACCACATAAAAACATATGGAAGAGTACTAAACACTCACCTCACAGATACATACGAAAGAGTAATATACAGTACACCATCACCACACAGATACATATGGAAAAGTGGTATACGCTCGTATCAAACAAATACATAAAGAAGAGTATTATAAACTCTCACCACACAGATAGATATGGAAGAGTAATATACAATCTAACCACAAATATACATATGAGAGAATACTATACACTCTTATCACGTATATACATATGGAAGAGTATTATACACTCTTATCACACAGATACCTATGGAAGAGTTATATACACTCTTATCACGTATATACATATGGAAGAGTATTATACACTCTTATCACACAGATACCTATGGAAGAGTATTATACTTTCTTATCACGTATATACATATGGAAGAGTATTATACACTCTTATCACACAGATACCTATGGAAGAGTAATATACACTCTTATCACGTATATACATATGGAAGAGTATTATACACTCTTATCACACAGATACATATGGAAGAGTATTATACACTCTTATCACACAGATACCTATTGAAGAGTAATATACACTCTTATCACGTATATACATATGGAAGAGTACTATACACTCTTATCACACATATACATATGGAAGAGTAATATACACTCTTATCACATAGATACCTATGGAAGAGTACTATATAATCTAACCACACAGATACACATTGAAGAATAATATACACCATCACCACACAGATAAATATGGAAGAGTAATATACACTCTTATCACACAGATACATATGGAAGAGTATTATACACTCTTATCACACAGATACATATGGAAGAGTATTATACACTCTTATCACACAGATACATATGGAAGAGTACTATACAATATAACCACACATATACATATGGAAGAGTACTATACACTCTAACCAGATAGATACATATGGAAGAGTATTATACACTCTTATCACACAGATACATATGGAAGAGTATTATACACTCTTATCACACAGATACATATGGAAGAGTATTATACACTCGTATCACACAGATACATATGGAAGAGTATTATACACTCTTATCACACAGATACATATGGAAGAGTACTATACACCCTAACCACATAGATGCATATGGAAGAGTATTATACACTCTTATCACACAGATATATATGTAAGAGTATTATACACTCTTATCACACAGATACCTTTGGAAGAGTATTATACACTCTTATCACACAGATACATATGGAAGAGTACTATACACTCTAACCACATAGATACATATGGAAGAGTATTATACACTCTTATCACACAGATACATATGGAAGAGTATTATACACTCTAACCACACAGATACATATGGAAGAGTATTATACACTCTTATCACACAGATACATATGGAAGAGTATTATACACCATCACAACATAGACACATATGGATGAGTAGTATACACTATTATGACAAAGCTACATAGAAGAGTAAGATACACCATCACCACACAGATACATATGGAAGGGTACTATACACTATCACCACACAGATACATATGGAAGAGTACTATACACTATCACCACACAGATACACATGGAAGAATATTGTACACACTTATCACACAGTTACATATGGAGTTGTATACACCATCACCACGCATATACATATGGAAGAGTATTATACACTATTCTCACACAAATACTTATGGAAGATACACTATCACCACACAGATACAAATGGAAAAGTAGTATACATTCTAACCATACAAATACATATGGAAGAATGCTCTTGTCTACATATGGAAGAGTAGTATACTCTCTTCACTTAATGCAGGTCACCATTACAAACTTTGGCGTAACATTTGTTTCTAAATTAGTATTTTGTTAGCTCCGTTTCTATATCATCAATATATCAACTTCATACATATAAATATATCTAGATTCATATCAAAAGTAGGTCACCTTGATCGACATTGACCTACGTTTTACTCTTTATTGATCCCAGTTAGCTCTAGCTTAGAACTGTACACTCATCTCATAACAAACGTATGTCACGTGGACCGACCTTGACCTATATTTTACTCTTTATTGATCTCAGTTAAGGTTTTTGGTTAGCTCTAGCTTAGAACTGTACACTCATCTCATAACAAACGTATGTCACGTAGACCGACTTTGACCTTCGTTTTACTCTTTATTGTTCCCAGTTAAGGTTTTTGGTTAGCTCTAGCTTAGAACTGTGCACCCATCTCATAACAAACGTATGACCTGTAGACCGACTTTGACCTACGTTTTACTCTGTATTGATTCCCTCTGGATTCCTAAGTATCTTTCCCCTCTCTCTGGGGCGGCTCTAAATAACCTATACTGTGTTGATGAGCCGTTAAGCAACATTCAATTCAATTATTGATTCCCTACCTAACCAGTCCTTCGGATGAGACTAAAATAATGTCTGCTTGCTAAAATGCCCAGTACAATACAGCGAGGATAAATACAGGCGTATGCACACATTTTCTTTGAACTTAATATACTGACATATGAATCATCTGTAAAACTAGCATTCACTTAAATATGCTTGTTGGCTCGAAAATATAAAAAATATAAAATTTTCCTCATCGACGATTATACTGTCTTACCATCAAGATTACAGAGCGGGGCATCCGTGTACCATGGACACATTTTCAAGTACGTTTTAGAGTGTTTATCAAGAACGTGTTGAGTGTTTATTACATTCACTATAAATAGAAACACAAGCACTCAATTTTAGACGAAATTAAAAATCAGTCCGGTTACAGGAAAGAAAACATGATTCCTAAAATATCACTGCCTGCAAGTAAATAACCTGACCGGAATAAATACAATTAAAAAGTAGATGATTCGAACGCGAAAGAAGTAATCGCTCACCCGTTTGGCCACAAAACAATCTTATATCTGCGTGTATTTACATACACCCAACTTGAGTTCTTCTACATTAA
Source organism: Cyrtodaria siliqua (assembly GCA_037043455.1). Lineage (NCBI taxonomy): Eukaryota > Metazoa > Mollusca > Bivalvia > Adapedonta > Hiatellidae > Cyrtodaria > Cyrtodaria siliqua. The sequence goes on from JAWPHD010006764.1 coordinate 4,014, forward strand.
AAAAAGCCTTTAACGAGTTAGTTGGCATCCGTACATATACGCCAATACATATATATACTATATTATAACTGCACATTTTGTTATCGTAACATTGATCTATTTCTAAAATACAAAAGTCATTTAAAACTCTTCTGCGACAAGGTTTATAGTAGAAGCACACTTTTGTTATCGTAACCCTGATCTATTTCTAAAATACGTCATTTAAAAACTCTTCTGCGACAAGGATTATCACAACCTGAATTCTATGGTTTACAAACGTTGTAAGATCCTTGGTTATGATCGCTTTCATACAATTCTAATTAAACTTATTAAAAAGTTTTTTTAAAATGGATTATGACCTATCATTTGGCAACTCACTGCATGTTATAGTTAGTGACCCATTTACAGTTACGTTTTTTACTAGATTGTGGACCCTATGATGACGTTTACGTAAGTTCTGAAAGGACGGTAACATTTGATGTTTGTCTTCAATCGTGTCTTATCGTACCCTTAATGACTTATTATGTCGTTGCTCTGGCCTCTGCCATGTCACTGAGTACTTGCTTTGCGACTTTAAATGTCTTTGTCTTTTATCCCTATGTACATGCTCACCTTTGTGTTATACGTATTGTGCCTATAAATGCAGTCTAGTTAGTTAGAGATTATAGCCTGGTGGTAATGTCTTTATTTACACTGTCCCGTTTTATGGGAATGACAACAGGGTAATAATGAGATTCTTGTAGTTGGATGCCTAATAACAGACATGTTCGTGTCTCCATATGTTTAGCCTATCTTAGCTGAATGTCGTAACGTGGTCCCACCTCTCCATATGTTTAGACTATCTTAGCTAAATGCCGTAACGTGGTCCCACCTTAATTCCATTAATGGGGAAGCTTATATTAGCAGGATTTTATAACGGATATTTCGACAATAAAACACATTTAAAAAACATGTTTACTGAAAAAATGCATTAACTAGTTTAAAATTACCTATTAAATGTTTTAATTTTATAATATGGAAACATTTTAAGCCCAAATTAGTTTTATTTCACACCCAGCCAACCCCGTGTTCGCTTCTTAGAGAAGGTTATTGAATGGGGTATGGAAATTAATACTCGGACCACGTAATGCGCCTATGAGTGTGACCTCGTATGTGTGCTTTTATTGGCGTAATTACCGACGTATATCATTATCCTTGTTTTGCCAAACATAATTAGAAAATGTATTATTAGTTAGGAGATCAAGAATATTTCAAACAATGCTTCCTTTTGCAAATATGCATACGTGCAGACGCGCAGACGCGCGCACGCACACAAAAACATTTTAATTAGGTTCCAATTATGGCTGCTGACCTTGTACATAACACCCTTGAAATAATGTCGTCTGAAAACAATGAAGTATTTCTATAAACGGACTGAAATAATAAGTTATTTATCCGCCTTATACACTGAAGAGACTTTCCAACAGTGAAGGTGATTTCCTTCTTTGAGTTGCACGTACGCAAAAACAGCATTGTATCGGGTTAAGGGTTTTAATCATTTTATATTTGTTTGCCTTTTGTTGTCCTTGAGGTTGTTGTTCGTTTTTATGCGTATTTTGATTGGCTGTGGTGCTTAATTGAATGCTACATTCCTGTTCGACTTTCATATCTATGTTTCAAAAAGAGCCTTTGGAAACGGCCGAACACGACACGTCGAGAGGTAGGTAGCTAGTCTTCATCATCTGGCGACGCTTGATTTCTTTCATCAGAACTTTACCCAGCTTGGCCAGATTGTTGATATCAATGAACGTTACAAAACACTATAGTTATGGGCTCTGATTTATATAAATATGCTATATTTTGCATTGTTATCCCGAGTCCAGATTATTCATACTGATACAAGATCACAATTCGGACAAGTTTAAAAACTAGATAAATTGGATCAGTAACATACAAGTTATGGCTCTTGATGCTTTTAAAATTTATGTTTTCCTCCGTTGGCACTCTAGCTCCTTCGCTTTTCATCTGATATTGATCAATCTTTATCAGGACGTTTATATCATTTAAAGCTCAGAGGAGTTTAAAAACTACACATATCGAACTAGAAAGAATAGGTATAAGGGGCCTTGAATTACTTAAAAATGCTGTAGTTTGCTTTGTCGGCTATCTTGCACCTTCAATTTCCATCCTGATCTGCAGCAATATCAACATGAGCGTTAATATTACTGAAATTTCAAACAAGTTTGAAAAACAGCTAGATCGCAAACACCAGCTTATGGCTCTTGGTGTATTTAAACAATCCTATGTATTTGGATTTGTTAAATATCTAATAACAACAAAAAGAAAAAAGAACGTATTTATGACGAGCATCATCGGCTCTGTGCTTACCATGTGAGTACATATGTGGGGGAAAACAAATTTAAGGTATATTTACTAAGTTTATGTGGTGAAATGTACGACAAAACACACACATATGTGTGTTTATGTGGGAGAGACTTACTAGCCGGACCAGTTTCTGAGTACGGCGCTAGGCAGGTGGGTCAGGTTTTGTTGTTGGTGTCGTTGTTTTAAAATAAAAACATATATTACACTCGAAACTTTTAAATAGTCATACCTGTGGAATGGATGGTTGATAGTTGAATGGGTGAACGAAGTTTTATGTCGTTTTCAACACATTTTAGGCTATATTTAGCGGCGGAGGCAGACCAACTACGTTTTGCTGGGTAGAACCAGTACAGTACTCCCGTCATCCGTAAGAATCGACACTGAAAGAAAAATGTTATTTGAATAGTTAAATGTGTTCAATTGTGTACACACTGCATTCCTTTATTGTTCATTCACATGACAGTTGATTAAATTCTTTTAACAACTGTACACTAAACCTAATTGCTAAGATATGTCAATACTATTCTCATTGTTTTGTGTATTTTGAGCTTGATTAGAGACACGGTTAAACTGCAAAATAACGAGTATAAATCGTCTGCTCTGATTGCATGAACATATTTTTAAACTTTTAAGTCAATGTGTTTTCTTAGAAATAAGATATAACACTTATACAACTGGGTATATAGGATTTTATAAAGTACTTCGAATTAGTGAAGCTTTCGATGTTCCTAATTCTAAAATATGCCAGTTAAAATTATTTTGACATTATGTTTTACTAGCATTACCACTACAAATGCGTTTGCAAAAGAAATTTTCGACATATTTACTGTTAACGCTGAATTACAGTTACTTGAATTTCAAACAATATTCAATTTAAAGGGAGGTAATTTAAGATTATCCATATTTCATTTTTTTATGGACGGAAAATCTGCGATAAATGGGTCAAAGTTTTACGTTTTTCTATTATTTCATACCAATTTTAAGACTTTTATATCTTTAAGCGATCTTTGACTCATGTTATGTGTTTTATCAGTTAATTTCATGTTTTTATATAAAGGGAGGGTAACTCTCAAAAGATGTAACAATTTAAACAAAAAATAAATGTTTTACAAACTATTGGTCAAAACAAAATACTTATCATATATCTATTCTAAAATATATTTAAAATAAGAAAATTAGTTAAGATACAAATGTTGATACTTAGAAATGTTGTTCAGTGCATAGCTATAATGCTGCTTGATCTTGACCACTTGACCAGACGCTTGTCAAAACGATGCTCATAGCGCCCCCACTCCAGCAAAAGACAAAAACAAAACAAATCATCAAATCAATAGGGTCAGGCGAAAATTAACTTTCTCCAATAAGTGACTACATTTAAACAAAAGTAATTTAGAACACACTTGAAGGTGATTCTGTATATCCTTAAGTTTGTAAGATTTATGTTGAAAAGGTATGTAAAATGTGCCCCACCCCGACACCCTCACCCCTCCACCCGTCCCATCCGCCATTATGACACAATCATGTTGAATTATAAGGAAAGTGAGGAAAATAGAAAACAACCCCTTCCCCTCGCTCTCCTTATACTAATACGCAATTATGCAGTATTGGACGGGGTTAAAAAAAAACGAAAAAATAATACAAACAGTTTGTTTTCCTTCCTGGTGAATATTTAAGAGCTTTTTCTATTTGTTGTCTTGTGAAGTGGATCCCTTTTGAATACTCATCATCATCAAGTCAAGGACTTCCTGTCTTGTCATAATTACGCGCATGTTTTCCGTGTGAGTATTCGTGACTACAAGGACGAAGAGCTAAATATAAATGAAATTATGCTCGTATCGGAACTGCATGTAAGTCATAATGTCGTCATTCGTTTTGTGCTCGGTTACTTTTTCTCTGCAAATTGGGTATTTAATTTTGGCGCGTTTCTTGTGTATATATATTGGTGCTGGCCTTTGTTCTGGTCACTTGAGAATTTGTAATCAGGCAGATTACTTGTGTGTAACCTCCCACCCACCCTTCACTATGCTGTAATATCTTATATATATTTGTACATATGGATAATATATACATTATTTATATAGTGTGTCAATACCGTCGAGAACTAGTTTACATGATTGTAATTATGTTTTCTAAGTGATATGTTATATTTACCTCCTTTTAAATATATTGTATAGTTGTCTACATACTTGTTTACATATTTCCTATTCGTGGATGCTTTTACATTTGTTTTAAAACAATGTTGTTAGTCTTGTTCAGAAGTATCCTTCACTCACTGGTTCCTGTACCCGGAGGATCACGTTTGGACCTGCATTCGACCAAAACATGTTCTTTTTGAAATTCTGTGTTTATTATCTGCCCGAATACATATGCCTATTACTTAAGATTGTTTTTGTTGCTTTTACATGCATGAAGATAAGAGAATTATTGATTTACTCACGACATTAAGAGTGAGAAAAACGTAACGGAAGAAGCATTTATTGTGCAAAGGGATTGTTGTGTTCTAATTTTGTAAGATCGCTTGCGTAAGGTCAAATGGCATTATAGGTTATTACGACTGCCCCATAGAGAGGGAAGGGATGCATAGGAATCCTTGAAACTGCACTTCTATTACTAACGAATAAATTTGAACCTGTGGTTCTTTTAATGTGCTCGGAGAATAGACTCCGAAGCTTATGGCCGTCAGGTTCACGTCCACAGCCGACAGACAAGGATAGTATATGTATATAGTTTATTGCCCAAGAACACACAGACAAAACTCAGCGGTGTCGCTAAGTCTTGAACCTTGGCGTTCCAGCATTGGAACGGTCAATGACAAAAAAGGACGCTATGGGTTTAAATCAAAGTCAACCGTGCTATCCACTGGGTCACGCCATCTCCTCTGCGTGAGGTAAAACTAGCTGTTAGTACTACTTGAATTTATGTATATGATGTATCTAATAAATGATTTTTACATAATGATAGCACGTAATGAATGAGTCTTTACAAAGATTGTATGTAATAAACAAGTATTTTCATAATGATAGCACGTAATAAATAAGTCTTTACATAATGACAGCACGTAATAAATACGTCTTTACATAATGACAGCACGTAATAAATGTCTGTACAAAGATAGTATGTAATAAATAAGTATTTTCATAATGATAGCACGTAATAAATAACTCTTTACATAATGACAGCACGTAATAAATACTCTTTACATAATGACAGCACGTAATAAATACGTCTTTACATAATGATAACACGTAATAAATAAGTCTTTACATAATGATAGCACGTAATAAATAAGTCTTTACAGAGATAGTATGTAATAAATAAGTTACAATGATAGCACGTAATAAATAAGTCTGTACAAAGATAATATGTAATAAATAAGTATTTTCATAATGATAGCACGTAATAAATAAGTCTTTACATAATGACAGCACGTAATAAATACGTCTTTACATAATGATAGCACGTAATAAATAAGTCTTTGCATAATGATAGCACGTAATAAATAAGTCTTTACAGAGATAGTATGTAATAAATAAGTATTTACATATGATATCTTGTAATAAATAAGTCTTTACATAATGATAGCACGTACTAAATAAGTCTTTACAGAGATAGTATGTAATAAATAAGTCTTTACATAATGATAGCACGTACTAAATAAGTCTGTACAAAGATAGTTTGTAATAAATAAGTCTTTTCATAATGATAGCACGTAATAAATAAGTTTTTACATAATGATAGCACGTAATAAATACGTCTTTACATAATGACAGCACGTAATAAATACGTCTTTACATAATGATAGCACGTAATAAATAAGTCTTTACATAATGATAGCACGTAATAAATAAGATTTTGCATATTGATAGCACGTAATAAATAAGTCTTTACAGAGATAGTATGTAATAAGTATTTACATAATGATAGCTTGTAATAAATAAGTCTTTACATAATGATAGCACGTAATAATTAAGTCTTTACATAGATAGTATGTAATAAATAAGTATTTACATAAAGATAGCTTGCAATAAATAAGTCTTTACATAATGACAGCACGTACTAAATAAGTCTGTACAAAGATAGTATGTAATAAATAAGTCTTTTCATAATGATAGCACGTAATAAATAAGTCTTTACATAATGACAGCACGTAATAAATACGTCTTTACATAATGATAGCACGTAATAAATAAGTCTTTACATAATGATAGCACGTAATAAATAAAATTTGCATATTGATAGCACGTAATAAATAAGTCTTTACAGAGATAGTATGTAATAAGTATTTACATAATGATAGCTTGTAATAAATAAGTCTTTACATAATGATAGCACGTAATAAATAAGTCTTTACAGAGATAGTATGTAATAAATAAGTATTTACATAATGAAAGCTTGCAATAAATAAGTCTTTACATAATGACAGCACGTAATAAATACGTCTATACAAAGATAGTATGTAATAAATACGTCTTTACATAATGATAGCACGTAATAAATAAGTCTTTACATAATGACAGCATGTAGTAAATACGTCTTTACATAATGATATCACGTAATAAATAAGTCTTTACATAATGATAGCACGTAATAAATACGTCTTTTCATAGTGACAGCACGTAATAAATACGTCTTCACATAATGACAGCACGTAATAAATAAGTCTTTACTTAATGATAGCACGTAATAAATAAATATTTACATAATGACAGCACGTAATAAATACGTATTTACATAAGGAAAGCATGTAACAAATAAGTATTTACAAAGATAGTATGTAATAAATAAGTCTTTACATAATGATAGCACGTAATAAATAAGTATTTACATTATGATAGCACGTAATAAATAAGTATTTACATAATGATAGCACGTAATCAATAACTTTACATAATGATAGCACGTAATAAATACGTCTTTACATAATGATAGCACGTAATCAATAACTTTACTTATCACATAACATGCGGTGTGGGAGTGTAATAACACCATTCAATATTTTCGATATTCCACCAGTGGTATAACATAACGTTAATGACGCCATGGACGTCACGTTAATGTACGTTTTCTGACGTAATGTGACGTTATAAGTTATGTGATAAATAGAATCTAACATAAGTTCTCATTCATTATTGAATTTATTAAACTCGTTAGCAAAAATAATATAATTGTCGGCAAGAGCCTCGCATTATATCATTTTTCCAACTCGGTTAATAAATTCAATAATGAATGAGTACTCATGTAAGAGATAGCATGTAATAAATTAGTCTTTACATAATGACAGCACGTAATAAATAAGTCTTTACGTTATGATAGCACGTAATCAATAAGTATTACATGCTAGTATGCTACTAGTAGTAATGTATGTATTACACGTCAACCCTCAAGTTATGAAGACAAGTTGAACATTGTTGAGGCCATCCCAGGGGGTCCTTGTTCACCAGATGCCTTAAAGTAATGGCCATTGTTCCCCAGATCCCCAAAAGTATTTGCCAAAGTTCCCCAAAAGTATTTTGCCCATATTCCCTAGATCCCTAAAAGTATTTACACTGTTCCCTAGATCCCCAAAAGTGTTAAACATATTTCCCTAAAAGTACCAAATATTATTCGTTTAATAACCCTTATGTAAAACATGCCCGTCCGTCCGTCGGCCGTTAATGTTTACCTTGTGAAGACTTTAGGGCCTTCATTATTATTCGGATCTTTACGAAACTTTGCCAGTGTCTTTATATCAATGAAAGCTCGGACAAGTTCGAAAACCAGCTAGATCGGATTAATTTCATTATGGCCCTTGTTTTGCTGAAAAATGCCATTTTCTACCTTGTGAACTCTCTAGCACCTTCATTTATTATTTGATCTTTACCAAACTTGCACAGATTGTTAGTACAAGTAACAGCTCGGACGAGTTCGAAAACCAGCCAAATGGGATTAGTAACAGCAGAGTTATGGCCCTTGGTTTTTCTGGAAAAAGCTATATTCTGCCTTGTGAACACTCTTAACACCTTTATTTATTATTTGATCTTTACCAAACTTACAAAGATTGTTAATATCAATGTAAGCTCAGACAAATTTGAAAACCAGCCAAATCGTATTAGTAACACCGAAGTTACGGCCATTGCTTCAGTTAAAAATGCTGTATTTAGTTTTAGAAAAGTTGTCGCCACAATTTTTGTTTACGGACGGACGGACAGACAGACGAACGACGTACCACGGTATAAGCTCTACTGCTATTTATCCGTGCAGTGCAGTTGCTGATCAGTTGCGCTAAAATGGACACACATGGCAAATGTTCATCGCCGTGCAAACGCTTTCAGTTGAACGGGAAAGTTGCGGATATTTTTGAAAAGAGCGTCCAGTTAAGCGATGGGCACAACTAAAAACCGGCATAAAAGGGAATACTGAAAGCCGTCAGCAGTCAGCTGTGACCAGCAGTCCAAATGTTATGTCTTAAAAGTAAATTATAGCAAGTATACATAAAAATTGGGTACTTTTTCATTTGTTTCCTTTAGGACACTGTTCCCTAGATCCCTAAAAGTAGACCTTTGACCCCTGGATCCCTTAAAATAATTGGCAATGTTCCCTAGAACCCTAAAAGTAATTGGCCATGTTCCCCAGATCCCCAAAACCCCTGGGAGGGCCTCATTGTTATTGTGGTGAATCTACATACGGCGGGCTGTTAGCCTCACAACATCGCCGATTCATTGCTATATCCACGGACTCCACGGACTCCACGGACTCCACGCCACGGACTCCACGGACTTCACGGACTAAACGGGTGTTCCGGGACATTGACTACACGAACGTACTGACACGGCACTTCAACGACCGACTTCAAACTGTAAGTATCACCATACGTATTGCATATTATATTCTATGTGTTGACCACTCGATTCACCACACTGGCGACGAGGATAATCTTCGAGCTCACTCTTTGCGTTCAACATATATATAACTATGTTGAAAATCTTTTAATTTGTATTTATCGGATATTTTCATTTCGGTAAAATGCCATGCCATGAGTGTTTTGTATTTCGTCATTTGCTTTTGCCTTGAGTCATTTGAGGTATTCAGACAAAGATCGCTGATACTGTTTTGCCTTGAATAATTTGATGAGGTTTTCTACTAAGGCGCGTAGACATTAGTTGATATTTTACTTTAACTTTCCTTGCATTTGTAATTGTATTAATTTTCTATTGTGATGAATAGTCCACCACCATGGTTCACGTTAGCCATGGGCGGATACATCAATGAGCTCACCACCAAACTCGGTGAGGTCACAAAAACTCTAGATGTACCACAACCGGCGCCAGACACACTGTGTTGCCGACACCAGGTTTAAAACCAGCGCACACTGTGTTGCCATCAACAGGTTTTAAACGGAACCTAACAAACAGTTCCCGTTGACAGCATTCATGTAACAGTAACACCCCAGTCAAGTGGCTTTCCATACCATGGTCACAACTTCTCAGTGCGGTCACCCACCAATCTTATGGTCAACGTCAAAGCACCTACACATTCCAATGAAATTGATGCCAACAGTGTTCCAGTGTGTATGACATACAACATCAACCCAGGTACCTACACACCTGAATCACCAACTATAGGTACCTCACAAATGGTCAACTACACGCCAGCATCAGGTACTCGTGCAACAGTTGCGAGTAACCCAATAATAAATTACACCCCTGCGACAATTAAGTATACGTCAGCTGTGAGTTGCACAGTTGCTGATAAACCAGTTGAAACGGACATTAATGTGCAGAGCTCCAAAGTCAACCACCCTGACATACACCATCGTTTGTCAGAGAATGCTTGCCATGAAATCCCAAAATCAATGGATTTAGAACAGCTCCCCGTCATATACCATAAAGTGCCAGTAAGTGCTGTGTGTTTTGATAGTTACCGCTTCAAAGCTGATGTACAGTTGCATCGTCCAGCCTCACAAGGGGGAGGAGATTCATATATTGCATATTATCATGTCCGCCACCACCTCACTTTGTTCAATGAAACTGACAGTTACAATAGTTTCAAAACAGAATGCATCCCAGTTGGCGCTCCAACGAGAACGCCACTTGATACACATTGTAAACCAAGTGAACCTGGAACAATCGTTACTGGTTGTGACGAGCATTGCAGCACTTAATATCTAGGTATATCTCTGTCTGCAGTTTCCGGTTACAGAAATATGGTTGACTATCGTGGAATCTCTTAACTTAGATGGTGCCACCATCCGGCAAGCTGTAGTTTTGGAATGCGTTAGTTCTACTCTCCCAACAGGTTATTCTCGCGGTAAAGATGAGCTTGCTTTCTGTAATGCAGTTCACATGTGCAGATGGTTAAATTGTAATGCATGTTTTGTTCTCTGGACTATGACGTGGGCTATGTCACAGTCGGTCACTCGGGACCGGTTTTCTCTGTGGAGGTTACAAGATTCAGATAAAGGAGGAGGCGAAGTAGAATATGGTCAATCTGCATTTAGGTTTGTAAATAGTTCAAGCATTATTATTTTCAAAAGTTTTCCTCATATTGTCACCCTTCCATCACATTTGTGGTCCATTATAAACATGTTCGTAGTTTTAGTTGCCATGTGTTGGTGGAGTGGTTGGTTGATTACTTGAAATAGTTTACAGTCGGCCAGTTGAGTCAGTTTATGTCCTACTCTGTATTGTTGTCATTTAGTTAGACGGTCGTTGAACTGACTTTCTATCTGGTAATCAATAAAGAGGTTTCTGAATTATATTGATTGGGTTGTTTTAATGCAAATTTAAATTGTTGTTCATTGCTAGCTTAGACAGTCCTGACTTTCTAGAACAGACCAATGACATATTTATCTCTGCATGCATACACTTATATTCATATGCCACCACCTTTCACCCATTTCATTCATAAGCATGCTAACATAACTAATATCACCCATCCTGTATATAAATCGCATTCATTGTATGAGTTGTTAATGCTCCTGGTTTCCTTTTGCAAGTCACAACGTTAAATGCGTCACCAAATTGTCACCATCATAAGTCTTCCATATACTTCACATTATGTCGTGTATGGTGAAGCTCCTTCTGTCAGAGTAGTTCCGCTAACTTGACAACTTAATAAGGTATGTGAGAATCTGTATCTGTATCTGCGGGATACTCCCATCCTTCATATTCAATTTGAAGATCATAGGGAGGCGCAAGTCGGCGAACAATTAAAATTTTAAAAATATGTAATTTACACGATTAAAAACATAAAACCACCCTGGTATCTATGGGGGGGGGGGGAGGGGGAGGGAGTCTGGACTTGAAGGGGGAGGGAGGGGGAGGGGGAGGGAGTCTGGACTTGAACACTTGAAGACTTCTCTCTTTGGTGAGTAACGGTAGTTCATTCCAGTATCGTATGGTTCTTGGAAAGTAAGAGTTTTGGTGGGAGTTAGTATTTGAAAATGGGATAACAAAGTTCAGATTACGTGATGGTTGCAGATGGTGATGATCAACACATAGTAAGTTGAATTTTGTTAAAGATGATGAGAGATTCACTTGTCGTCTGTAGTCTAAGGTAGGCCATTTTAGTTCTTTTAGAACTGAAGTGACCCTACTTTGATAATTATAATCACTGCAGACAAATCCTTTAGGTCGCTTTTGTATCATCTCCACTTTCTGTGTTAGGTCTTTTTGCCAGGGTGCCATATGGAGGAGCCGTATTCGACTTGGGGTTTTACATAAGTTTTATAGGCTGATTCTTTGACTTTTCGATTTCTAATTTTGATGTTTCTTTTAACAAAGTTTAGAGTGTTGTTTGCTTTGTTAGTAATATTATTTAAGTGTGGGGTCCAATCTAGGTTTTTGTTTATAGTTATGCCTAGGTATTTTGCATTATCAGTAGAGATTAAGCTTTGTCCATGTAACTTGTAGGGATATATTATTTTATTCTTTTGCGTGATAAGCGTATTATTTCGCATTTATCAGGATTGAATTCCATGAGCCATTCATTTTCCAATTTTTCTAGTGTTAATAGATGAGACTGAAGAGTTTCAGCATCACTTTCGGATTTGATGGTAATGTATACAATAGTGTCATCAGCAAAGAGTCGGACAGAGCTATGGATATCTATGGGCATGTCATTTATAAAACAGAGAAAAAGACAGGCAAGGACAATTACATTCATCAGACTGCTTTCCTTCAACTAGGACTAATTTTGATCTATGTGTGAGAAACGATTTTATCCATTGGATGGTATATGGATCAATTCCGAGTCTGTGAAGTTTAAGTGTAAGTCTATTATGGTCTACTTTATCAAAGGCTTTGGAGAAGTCCATAAATGTTTCTTATTATCTAAGTTATCAAATATTTCTTGAGTAAAGCCTATTAGTTGGGATTCACAGCTATGCTTAGAGCGAAAACCGTGCTGGAAGTTAATAAGAGGTTATGTTTGTCTAAGTGGGACATCATGTTGTCATGTTGGTGACAACGATGTGTTCAATTATTTTGCTAGTGGTGATACATGTTAATGATAAGTTCTATGGTTGACTGCCTTCATTTGGGTCCTTTTTTGAATACTGATGCTACATGGGCTTTTTCCCAGTCTTTGGGAACTTTTCCTGTTTTGAATGACGAGTTGAATATTGTTCTTAGCATTGGGGCGATTTCCTTTCCTAGTTCTTTTAATATCCTAGGTGTGTACTGGTGTGGCCTGGTTTGGACAGGGCATGCGGCTTTATTTGGTTTTAGATTAAATTTAGGAGAAGTTTCATTACCCCTTGAACGGAGATGTTTATTTTTGGCATTTGAGGGGCATTACTGTTAGGAAAGTTTTTAAGTTTTGTTTGTTCAGCTAAATGGCTTAGTTTTAGAGGTTTGGGTGGAGTGAATGCTGATTGAAAATATCTATTTAAAATATTTGCCTTATCGTTTGGATCTGTGAAGTTTATGCCATTTTCTTTAAGTGGGGCTATTCCCGAACTTTCTGTTTTGTTGTGTTTTATAAATTTGTAGATTTTTTCTAAAAGGGAAATCTAAAAAGAAGAATGTATTATATATTCTATATCATCCAGTAACCTGATTCCGATAGACACATGATTCAAATAGGTTTTGGTATATCGCGAGCGTAACGTCATAATGTGACGCCAAAAAAAAACACGGATGTTTCAAACAGATCGTAAAACTTTCGGTCGCTTTGTTTCTACAACAATTTCAAGAAAATGCTTCGAATAAAGGTAAGTAAACGTCACTTACATTGTTGATGAATAATTTCTATGTCTTTCCACTGTCATTTTATTATAGCACTTAAAACGATAAAATGACGCATTTAACATTTGTATATCCACAGACGCTATATCTGCCTGCAAAATCTATGTCGTCTATTTTTTTTTCTACGGAAGCCAATTAGGGCCATTATGTTATTTTGTAGTCCCTAATTGAAATTGTGTTTTTTTTCTAGGTTGAATGGCATTTCTTATATTTACAGCTTATAGGTCCTATTTCATATGGTAAAAGAAGAGCTTATTTACCATCTGCACTCACTAGAGCATACCAAGGCTTGAAGCTGTAAAGGAGGACTATCCAATGTGAAATATGTGATCACTGGACTCATCTCAAATATTGTACCAGTGTCAGGGTTGTACGGAAGGACACCTCATTTAGATGTCCATGCAGTGATCAGCATTAAATGAGTTAAGGGTTTAGTGTCTTTTTTTATGAACTGTTAGTTGTCGAAGCACATAGCGCATAATGCCCGAAGGCATTCGTCAATTAACAGTTCATACCCCCAATGAACGCACAAAAAATGACACTAAACCCTTATAATTGCAATCCACGGTTTTAAACTCTTTATCTACAGTAGGAACGCCAGCCCTATGTCGTAGGAATATTTATCAAACAAGGTCACGTGATAAAATCGATAACAAAATGACATTATTGGGAAAATGTTCACTGGTCAGATTTATACACCTCTTATCTATAAACTGTGATTAGGACAAAACACAATCACAGATCGTTGTTAAAGTAATAATATTCACAAACTACATTGGTCGAACATAATTGGTGTACACTTCGTGTAATTCCCATTAATAGTTAAAGGTATTTTTCAAAGGGATGAATTTAGGTTGTTTTTAGGTTTAAATTGCCAACAATGCGCTTTTAAATCAAAATCGATTTATTTCGTCATTTTAGAAGCGAGAATAAAAAAAATGCATGTACGCATCGATAAATCTTTCCTCTGTCCATATGCAAAATGTTAATGAAATCGGAGACAAGTACTTTTTTTTCCCCAAAATTAACTAACATGACCCACGGACTCAACGACGGCATAACGCATATACATTTACAGACGCGACCGGGTACACAAGAAATGAAATAATTCCATTATTTCAATACATATATCTCAAATGTATATATCCATGCATTCCAGATTAAATGCTTTTGGTTTATGCCGGAGTGCTCCGAATAGGTTTTAACAAACCAAATTGCAACGGTACGTCGGGAAAGGAAATGAGGATGGTGAAAATATATGTTGCAGTGCTAATTTTCTGAATCCGAAAAAAATGCAAACAAATGAAGTTTTAACAGCGAGACTGAATTTTTTTTCATGAAAGTGTTCATTGACATGTCGACTATTAAAAAACCAAATTTAAAGTCAATCAGAAAAAAGTACTTTTTTTCCCCCAAAATTAATAAAGTACACAGTGTTCGCTAAAATATGAACAATCGCCTTTCGAAGTTAATTTACACGCGGGATATAAAACCATGAAATTGTGAAATCCTTTTTAAGAGATATATTGATTTCAACATTGTTCTGTATTTAATAAATTATTAGAGAAGAATGTTCACAGTTTTTCTCAAGGACATCATTCCGGTAGTATCCCTGCAACCCCGCCCCTCATCCCACCTCCACCACCCTCCATACCGTATTGATTAAGTTGTATATAGCTGCGAATGCGCAGTTGTAATCAAATTCGATTTATTTCATCATTTTAGAAGCGAGAATAAAAACAAAATCATATAGATACATCTCTCCTCTGTATATATGTAGAATTTCAATAAACGGAGACAAGTACTATTTAAGTAACAGGACCGTCCGACCCAAAGACGGCAACATTCATATCCATTAAGGAAAGACGACCGGCTACAAAAACAATTAAATAATTTCGTTATGTAAACACATATATTTAAAATGTATGTGTCCATGTATTTTACACTAAATTTTTGATCTATACATGCTTTGGGTTTATGTCAGAGTGGCCAACGTATTTTAACAAACAATGTTGCAACTGTATATCGGAAAATGAAATCATGATGGCGGCAACATACGTTGCAGAGTTAATTTTCGAAATCAGAAAAAGCGATAAACTAATATTAGTTTAACAGGCAGAAATAATTATATTCTTTTAACTGTTCGTTTAAAACTGAGGGGGCGACTCGAGTTTTAAAGAAAGCAAGATTGGCATGTGTCCCTTTAACCAAGTAAATAAATGACTGACGAGTAACAGACGTGCTACTGTCAGTAACAAACATGATTATGTGTAGACTCGAAGATTTCATAACATAAACATGTGGACATGACATTGTGTCAATGGAGCACTTGCCAGATGTGTGGTGTTGTGAAACACTGTACGCGTGAATCCAAAAAGTGCGGGTCGTTTATATTTATAGGGCATATATATATATATTTATATATATTATTCTTTTATATGTATATGGTCCCAGAACGCAGTCATACTCACTACTATATTGAAAGTAAATACTGAATATATATGTGCGGTGCGTTAAGATCTGTAGTATTTGAAAACAGACATATTAAACATTTCCCTGAACATATATAACGATGATAAATACTTTATTCATGGAATTATTTTTTCCTGAAAAAAAAATACATGTTTGTTTTCAGCAATTGAAATCTACTATATTCTGCGAATATTGCTACTTTGAAAATTTTAATACGTCTGTTTTCATCAAATAGCATGTTTTGTTTGTTTTAATATATATATTTTTTAATTTATGATTTAAAAAAAAAATGGATGATCGAAATATGTCTTGCACACTGTTGAATCCTGTAAATTAAAAAGAAGTGGTTTGGTTCACAGGCGACAATATCGGTGAACAAAACCACTTGTTTTACCGGATTCAACATTGTGCAAGAAAATATTCATATATTATACCATTAATATTATAACATGTGTGTTGTAACATATGCTTATCCTTGGATAGTGGACCTGACCTTTTACCTAAAAATCAAACTATCATCCTCTTTCCACTGTCCACCAATGAAATTTCATGAAATTTGCTTTAGGTAAGAGGAAAAACTGTGTGGGCAATACTTTTCATTTTCCGTTCATGGTAACGGACCTTTCAACTACTGACTTCAAAATAAACAGGGATTATCATTTCACCAAAGGCAGTCAAAGTATGAAGTTTTATGAAATTAGCTTCAGAGAAAGTAATAAAGAGTTTGATTGCAGCCACGATTTTTCATGATCAAGTCACTGTGGCGTTGACCTCAGATTTATTGACCTCGATATTAATAGGGATCATACTCTTACCAAAGGCAGTCAACCCATGACGTTTGAATATATCAGGGTGATATTGACCTTTGACCTATTAACCTCAAAATCATTCATGAGATTTGTTTTAGGGAAAGTGGACTTAAGTTTACAATATTTTACATTATCATGTCACGGTGACAATGACCTTTGACCTAATGACCTCAAAATCAAAAGGAATTCTCTCACCAAATGCACTCAAACCATGAATTTCGCTTCTGGGGAAGTGGACAGTGCAGACAAGGTTTTTCATAATCATTATTGGGTCACGGAGTCCTTGACCTTCAATATTTGATATGCACATACTGATGCTTCGTACAAAGTTTCGTCAAAATCCAACAAGTAGCGCAGACAAGATTTGTGACGGACGAACGGAAAGGCCAAATATAATCTGTCTCACCTACCACTTTGTGGTGGAAGACATAATTATAAAGACAATATGTTAGTTCATATGTATACTTTATTAAGCAAATAACTGAGCGAACCTGAACTTCAGCATTGACTCTGGACAGTGGTGTACATGGAGTCTTCTTCCACATGACGTGCAGACTGAAAGAAAAGAAAGACATAGAATAAAAAGTTAATATAAGTCGAGCAGAGTATTCAATTTGAATCAGGTGTTGCGAGGGGGAGCTAGGGCATGTTTAGGGCAATGGGACAGTTTACAATTTAATTATTGTTTAACGCCTCATCAACACGTTGTTTATGTTATTTCGAGCCGCCCCAATGAGAGGAGGAAATATACATAGGCATCCAGGAACCCTGCCATACGCTTGTTACCGATTAGATACCTATGGTTCTTTAACGTGCTTGGAGGACAGACTCCGATACACAGGACCATCCGGTTTACGTTCCCATCAGACGAACGGGGCTAGCTTGACACATCGAAGTAACCCAGTGGCGCCAGTAAGAATTGAATTCAAAGCCGATATGCTATAAACGTCCCTTGACCAAAACTGAGTAAATGGCACATCAAGTAAAGGGTCATTACATATTATATTGTGTACCATACGAATATATGATTGAACTGACATGATTATAAAACAATTTTAATGTATTTTTCACCCAACATTACAGCAAGAATATATTATAAGGAAAGTTAAATCTGACAGAGGGTGCAATGCTCTATAAGCCATTTTTACTAGAAGGGGAATAAAATACAAGTCTTGCCAAAAATCTAAAATTGTTAAATTTTACAAGTTTTGTTCATAGGATATTTTACTTTAATGACTTAGTAAGGTTATTTTACATGGGGAGAAAACATTAATATACAACTATTTATTTTCTCTCTCAAAACCTTAGAGATAAAACATGATTAAATAGGGCAGTTGAGAAGACACTTTTGTAGATGTGTGGTCTGTTCTGATGTGAAAATGTGTAAAACAGACACAAGATTAGAAATTTGCTCTGTGTCCATTTAATAAATTGGGGACCCATCACAAAGACCATAATCATATTGTAATTAGTTGATGTTAAAGGGACACACGGCAATCTTGACGTATTTATCAAGCTTTAACATTAGCATCTCCATTTGTTAACCTGGTAACATTTTAAATTTAAACCTGCTTGCATTAAAAGTTATTTTTGTCTTCGTTATTCTATCAAATATATTATAGGTGCACTGTTATCAACTGTAAGTAATGTGTAAAACAATTTCTTCTGAACTATTCTAATAAATAATATTTATGATGCACAAATGCAAACTATGCAGAAAAATTAACCGAACTCCAGAGGTTTTAAACAAATAAAGACTGCCTAGTGTACCTTTAACACAACTTGTTTTCGCATGTATCCAGTACATGTAGTTCACACGAGCTCAAATGACAATCACGCTGCATTATCACTGAAAACATTTTTTACTCTAACTTTGAACAGCACCGTGCAAGCATAACACAAGCTCCACTTAAAGAACTACACAAGTGCAAACAATTTTTTAAAAGGCTCTCACCTCCATATGATCCAATGGCATTTAATACGGCTTGACATTCTGAAGTCGTCGGTATCAATTCACTTAGAGCTGCTCAAGGGCACGATTCACATTTGAGGACTCTCTGAAAACAACATCAATCCAATGTCAATGATCAAACAGACATACTTTATCCTTTGTTATACATAATGTAACCTATTTAAAAAAGAAAAGATAAAAGAAGAACTAAATTGAATAAAGCATGGATACTACTTGTGCTCAATAACACCGTTAATGTAATAAAAACATCTCTCATCATTCATTATACATGTAAAATATAATGTAGCCTAACTGGAGATCCATTAAAATCATTGTTCCACTTTCACAGCATATTTCCAGCCCATGGAATAGTCATTTCTTTTGAGACACATTGGAGGCAAGCGTAGTAGCTCCACCTCCTTAAAGGTTTTTAAGTAAAGTGTACTTTCTCTAAATTGCGTTGTTTATTTCGCAACAGAAAGTATGTAGTAAATGTAAATAAATGTCAATTCAAAATCACTTCCTTGCCTCAAAACTTTACTGTACATAAATATGAATCTGACCGATTTCAGTCAAATGTCTATGGCAGTTTACATTGTTTCAATGGTAGTTGTATCGGGTTATGCATTCACGAATGTGCGAGAAAATGGGGATAACATAACGATATAGAGACAACGCTAGCAATTTACATTCATGCATCTGAGGGGTGGGGGTAGGGTGGGGTGGAGGGGGTTTCTAGTTTCCTTTCCCCTCCTTGTTTTCGATATGCAAGTTCCATCTACCCCCACACCCCCATCTACCGTACTTGGGTGGGAGCGGGGTGCTGGGGACATTGATAGCATTTCTACTAGTAATTGTTTTATTCCACGAAACGTTCTACAGTTTACTGTACATCCTGTTACTGGAAAGATCGGAGTACACGAAAAATATGAACTTTCTATTAAACAGTATACGCCACTTTTTTAGGCACTATATTTGGCTAATGTCTAAATATGTACGATCTGGTGTGTACTGTTTATTAACAAACACATTTTAATGACAAAACAAATACCTTGATCATGGACCTCTAGCAGCAGACAGTAATCCCAAATCCAATTTGACCAACATGTCAATTTCACGTGTCAAGTTATGTCACGGTGACCTGTCAGTCACCAACACTGCATCGTGTTGACACATAATGGGACGTTATTTCGTCCGGTCATTGAGGTATTAGTTTTTACATTATATACGGTATGAAACTCTGTACGCGTGTTGTTCGACTCCATAGGTTCCCGTAGTGCTCGCCGACGCAGCGCGCCCAATTTCGGGTGTAAAAAAATTGCGTCTGTTTTAATTGAAAATTCGTAAAATAGTCCGTAAAATACAAAGAAATAGTCCATGTTCGCGGAGTTAAAATGCGAACAGAACTGATATGTTATAGGTCCGTGGCGTTCCTACTGCTAATTATTTTGATATCCTTCTCTTAAATACGCCCCTGTAAATCCGAACTATATTGTTACGCAGCACGCGTATTCTATGAATGGCGGATGAAAGTAGTTCTTCGTACAGTTCATTGGAAATTGAACGTAGCTTAAATTGATCATGTGATCGTCCTTTAACCAATCACATTTTTGTTTGTATTATCTAAATATTTGAGTGACTTCAATTATAGTTAAATAAACGTTAATTTAGAGTTATATAAAGTCATATAAAAATAAAACTAGTGCACAAAATTTAAGTATCTTGTTTTAGTAACCAAGGTCTACCCTACGCGGTTAATTTGGTACCAGAAACATTAAATTCCAAACAAGATTTGATTTTAAAAAAATATCGCGAACACACAAAGGGTCTGTAAAAAATGTTGCAAAGTCCATACAAAGTAACAGTTACGGACACATTCGAGTAACCAATAAAAATATTATTTTTTCGCAAACTTTAATTGTAAACGAGAATTATTGTTGATTGTTGATCTATTGTGAATTATCAACTGATGTAATAAAGGTTATGGTCGAATGTCATGGTTCAGCGATCATTGTACGGGTTCGAACACTGCCATGGTCCAAAACTTCTTTTACAGAGTATAACTTTGCTTAAATGCAATACAGAGTTAATATGAACATGTGTCTACTAGCGCCCGTGTTATTCCAAGCTTTACTGAAGTTTTGTTGATGTACGACTTTCAGTTGTTAAAATATATGGACTTGTCAAAAAAGAACATTTAAACCAGAAATTCAAAGTAAGAAAAGGCCGGGCCCGCGGGTCATGCTAATACAGAGTTATGGAACATGTGTCTACCAGTGTCATTGATGGAACTGGTGAAATATTTCAAGTTTCACTATCCAGTGGTTGCTGAAATAATTGGACTATTGTTTTAGTTACTACAACTGAAAACCAATGTCGACGCAAACGTTGAGCAGATCTACAACAGCTCTTCTTATTCTACGAATAGAAAATCTTAAAAAATAATAATCTGGCTTTCAAGGTGACGGGAAAAAAATCTGGCCAGTGCACGAGGCGAAATAAACATCCCGGGTTTAAAGAAATGAATGGGAAAAAAATATTCCGGCTGAAAGGAAAATCCCAGGCCCCACCCCGCTGAAATCAAAATGGTCGATCCCTTACACAGCTGCATTATCCATACTTGAGTTGAATTTGCAGCAAATCATTAATATGCGACACTTTAACATTGGTGTCTATGGGGAAAATAATTAGTCCTTTCATACCTGAACAGAATAAAACACAAGAACAGTTTAGGCCTGCTGTCACCTACAATCTGGGAAGAAAATTGATATCTAGAGCCCTATTACAATTAAGGCGGCTTGTCTACAGTATGGCTCTAAAATAATTAGTTCTTTGACTATTCTAATGTAAAATTAGCAGAGATAACTTATTAAGGATGATTACACGGTGCATGATCAAAACTAATTTTCACGGATAAAAGTCGATTCGGCTCCTAATCGCTAATGATGGGCTCCTAATATTCACTGTTGTTTTGGGATAACCAAGGTAACTCGTTTTTCTAGCGACCTTCTTTATTGTCGGATTATTTCCTAATTACGCTTTCATTTGTAATTGTAATGCTTTCACGGAACATAATGATGCTATGTTCGCCTTATGTACAACACCGTCTCAGTGTAATGTTTGTGAAATCGACACAATTTATTTTTTTGTGCGATTTTGGTTGGGCAAAGGCGAGTATTGATCATTGAACTGATTTTTTCATTTGTTTATAGACGTTTTTAGATTTTATTTTGAGTTCATTTAATCGACTTTATTGTATTTAATTTTCCATGTAATAGAAAAGAATAGAAAATTCTTGCTGCATAGAAAATTCTTACAATTTATGCATTTGATCGAGACACCTAATCGTCCTGGATATGGGCATCTAATTGGTTCAGTACTCGACCAAAGTACGATGCGTTTCCTTTTTCTTCCGATTACTTCATCGGGTGGGTAAGAATCTCAGAGCAAACATTATATAGAGGCGCCGGAAGGAGTTAAATATTGGGGCGGTGGATATTGGGTTTTGGTGAGATTTTTCGAAATTACCTTGTAAATGACGCATTTTGGTGAATTCTGAGGACTTTATAAATATAAAATGAAATACAAATGAAGAATTTATAATGCATTATTAATATAATAATACTACTATTTGCATCATCGCAAAGTAATAGTATACAAGTACTAATATGTGTATCAATGTCATCAAAGAAAAAAAATCATACGCTTGTCTAATTTCTGCATACATCGCACAATGTCATACATGTACAAAAACAATCAAATGGCAAGGCGCGCAGCTTAAATGTTCATTATGAAGAACGACGGTTACACACACACACACACAAAGATACAAATGATGCATGAAAAAACAGTATAATTTGAACATCGATTCTCGCGTACTGTACACTTTGCGACACATTCAGTTAATTCCAAATTTCCCAAACGTAACTGCGCGTGATAATTTTTTTTATTGTAAACGGCAGTCTTTAAGAAAATTATTGAAATTTACACTTCGCCGAAAATTGGTTCCTTGCTGAGATTTCACCTTATTTTTCAGTGAGTAATCAAATTTGTGTTCATCGGTTTTTATATATAGTAAAATAAAAATCTTTGTCAGAATGAATATGAAATGAAAAGACAACAATATTCAAGATTCGATTTTAAAAAGATACGTATATTCAATCTGCATGAAATATGCAGGATTTTAATCGAATCCCACTGTAATTAATAAATTTACGGGTATAATTAAGATCTTGTGAATATTCAGTATATAATTAAGGATTACTGATGGCATTGTTTGCGAGCAATGGACGTTAATTAGGTCATAGCAAATCTGACATTTTTAAAACTATGTTTAACCAATTTACAAACAGGGAAATTTCTATAAGTCATCACAGAATATATCAAGGAGTTACCAGATTCCGATAGTTTAACAAACAAACTTAATTCCCAGATTGATTAAGTTGTCCTGTTCCTCAGAAACCTCAGTAAACATAAACTTCAATACAATAGACATCACAGTGTAGAAAAAGTTTCGTTCATTTAACTGTCAAATATTCACCAACAATCAAAACAAATCCTATCCAAATGCAAGCGCGTCACATGATTCCGATATACCCTGGTCCAAATTTGTTTTTACCGAATATATGTTCCTTTTTCAACTTCAAAATTCTGGTTAAAGTTTTTAGGCAATTAAGTCCTTGCATGTCAATAGGTGATTGTTACTTATTAATACAACTTCAGTAAAGCATGGATGCTAGTAGACACATGTTCCATAACTCTGTATTGCATTTAGCAAAATAATGGCCCTTTTTCTGGATAAATATTTTCTGTATTGTATTTTAGAAAAGGTGTAGCCCCTTTTCGACTTAGAATTTATTTTATTTTATGGCAATCCATTTATTTCAATACCCACTAAGACATATATATCTCTGTCAAAGGAGCTTGACAAGTGTCACTCAGAGTCATCAAGGACACTTACAGACACATGTTTCATAACTTTTTATTTCATTTTAGCAAGATGTTGTTTTTTTCAACTTAGAATTTCAGTTAAAGTTTTTCAACGAAACTCGCTGCATACATCAAATGACAATGGCAAGCCTGTAAATATCATTAGCCCCATTAATGCCCACACCTTCCCCACTCCTACACCACCATCACCACAGATAAATAGACAAATATTTGTTATGTTCTTTTGGTTTTCCTTCAGTTACCATGTCTGCATCCTGTTCTCGGTTTTCCTTCAGTTACCATGTCTGCATCCTGTTCTCTTCCCCCCCACCCTCCCTCATATTCATTCTAGGATATTGAAGGTCTTTCTTCGATATTTGGTATATGTTTATTGACCAATAGTGTTGTTCCGATTAATCGATTTGATCGATCATCAATCAGTTATGCCTTTGATCTGATAATTCGATTAAAAATTTTCATGATCGACTTTACTCGGTTATTGAAAATTATGGCTTATTTCATTCTCTTGTACTAAAAGTATACAAGAAATAAAATGAGTTATAATTGTGCAACAAGTAATCACATGTTTATAGCGGTTATCACAACTGATATTTTATGGGGTGTGGGGTGTGGTGGTATATAGGAGTGAGCTTGTCGGTCTGTCCGCCGGTCTGTCCGCCGGTCTGTTGGTTTCCGGACGATAACTCATGAAAGAGTCGACGGATTTAAATAACTTTTGGTACACGAGTATAACACCATAAAATACAAGTCAAGTTCGACTTTGGTTACAAACCACCAATTTTTGACGGAGTTTTTTCAACTTAGAATTTGCCAGAAAAATGCTACAGTCAATTCTGAGGAACATGCTAATTTGGGTTTGTATTAAATTTAAACAATTTATAATGCATCCTCTTCATGACCATGTCTCTTTTTATTACACTTATACATGTTTGACTTGAACGGTGTAACATGATCACTAACAATATTGAAAACTCTCTCTCTCTCTCTCTCCTCTCCTCTCCACCCCCCCCCCCCCCCTCTCTCTCTCATTATTTTTTTTTCCTATTTATTTCATATTTTGTAGTTTAAATAATTTGTTTGCCATTGTCTAAATTGTATGAATATTTTGTAGCGGGAGGGCCGGATTTCTAATGTTTTGTAATATCTCATATCGCTTGTAATGTCTCCACGGAGTGAGTCACTGAATGATAGTATTTTTTGTAATGTCACCCCAGTATAATTAATTTTGTACTGTCTTATGAGTGTGAAGTCAAAGCAATGTCCTATGCTGAACAGTGTATGTATGTACATATGCAAATAAAAATCAGTGAACATTTACTAAAATGGCGAACACCGTTTGCACAACCTTCTGAAGATGATTTGAAAATTGTACGCATGAGGTCACAGCTGAAGATTTCGAAAGAACACAAAAGAACCATCCGCAGAAATTTATTTTCTAGCTAGGTGCTGAGAATAGTGATTTGGAACTGACATATTAGTAACAATGTTTTCTACTGTTTTATTTCAAAGGAAAATTTAGCAGGACCAAATTTCTTTTTCAAACATATTTTTCAGTATAATAAAACAAATAACCTTAGAAGGTTTACAATTATTCACCGTCACCCTCACAGGATTGCAATATTTACATACTACCATGGCCAATGTATAACACATTTAAGCCATTATTTTTTATTATTTGTTTTACGAACCATCAAGACAGAGAATTGCTGTAGGAGGAAGGGAAACAAATAAAAATAAAAAAATGGTAAAGCATAGTTTAATTATTTTAATTTAAAGGAAGGGAATGAAATGTTCTATTTAAATCTGTGAGGAGGTAAAAATATAAAACTATCAAATTCCCTATGGAAAAATAAATTTCGTTTTGTGGTAGGAGGGTTCGTAAATCAAATTTATATCAAAAAGGTAATGGCCTTATTACAATCATGACTTATGAATACCACATTAATTATAACCATGACTTTATATGAATATCACATTCATTACTACCATGACCAATGTATACCAAATTTACTACCATGACCACTTTATAACACGTTATACAATCCATTTACTACCACCATTGCCAGCAGTGTATACCACATTTATCACATTTATAACTACCATGACTAATGTATACCATATTTATTACTACTATGATCTATGTACATCACATTTATTACAACCATGAATACTATCACTCACAGTCTTCTAAACTCATTTCAACTGGAGATTTCGATAAACTTCTGAGCAGAAGCTGTGGATGTAGCCAGATTGTGGTTAAACATTTTCATGTTGAATCCAGTGGCTAATGGAGTAGATCAACATTTATCATAGACTGAATAGGGAGCCAGATTATTTTTTTTCCTCTAATTGGACTTACAACAAGATTATTTTTTTCGAAGAATATGAGAGAAGGCTGGATTTTTTTCCCCAACAATTTCAGGGACTGTTTAATTTTTTTCCCTCAAGGGGTCACAAGACATGTAAGAAAGTTCTTGTTTGTTTACTAAACGGGTCAAGCAGTGAAGTAATAAGAGTCTCTTATTACTTCACTGGGTCAAGGTACATCTGTTTTCATTGCTCACAAACTGTAAGCATAGATGCTCACAAAGTGTAAGCATAGAGTCGAAATTTCGAAATGTTCATCAGTAAAACCTATTAATACGCTTTTTAGCTCGACTATTCGAAGAATAAGAGAGCTTATGTAATCACCCCGGCGTCGGCGTTGGCGTCGGCGTCGGCGTCCCACATCAAGGTTTGCGTGTAAGCTGTGTTTACAGGTCTATATCTCTTACATTTCTTATCCTACCACAACCAAATTTGTTCATGGGCTTCCTTGTAGCATTATCTTAAGGGCTGCATAAGCAATTTTGGTTCCTGTAACCCATGGGCTCCCATGAAACGCAAATTATGATAGCCCATAAAATGTGTCCCATTTTACATCAAATTGTGCGTGTAAGCTGTGTTTACAAGTCTATATCTCTTACAATTCTTACCCTAGCACAACCAAATTTGGCCATTAGCTTCCTTATAGCATTATCGTAAGGGCTGCTTAAGTAATTTTGGTTCCTGTAACCCCTGGGCTCCCACGGAACCCAAATTCTGATAGCCCTTAAAATATGTCTGTTTCACATCAAATTTTGTGTGTAAGCTGTGTTTACAGGTCTATATCTCTTACATTTTTTGTCCTAGCTGAACTAAATTTTGGAATTGGTTTCCTTATAGTATGTTGTAAAGGGTTGGATAAGTAATTTTGTCTTCTGCAAATTCTGGGCTCCCATGGAACCCAAATTGTGATGGCCCATAAAAAGTGCAATAAATGCAGATCTAGGTTTGCATGTATATATCTATAATTTTGGTTTGGGATTTGTTATAGCATTATGCATCTTATTACTTCACCCATATTGGGTCATGGGCTCCCCCCCTCCCCCCCCCCCACTCCCCTCCACACCTTTTTTTTTTTTTTTTTTTTTTACATATTTCTGTGTTGTTTTAGTCAATTCTTACAAATATATGTTGCAACCCTCCCCACCCCCACCCCCCCCCCCCGCACACCAACACACCCCGCCCCAGACTTGAAACTTTTTTTTTTTTTTTTTTACATATTTCTGTGAGCTTTTGTCAATTCTTACACAAATATGTTGCAACCCTCCCCGTCAACTCCCACCCCCCCGCCCACCCCCGCCTCTCACCCCATCACCCCACCCACCACGCCCCACACTTGAATTTTTATTTTATTTTTTTAAATATTTCTGTGTTGTTTTAGTCAATTCTTACACATATATGTTGCAACCCTCCCTGCCCCCACCACCCCACCCCACAGCCCTCACCCCATCACCCCCACCCGCACCCCGCCCCAGACTTGAAACTTTTTTTTTTTTTTACATATTTCTGTGTTGCTTTTGTCAGTTCTTACAAATAAATGTTGCAACCCTTCCCACCCCCCACCCCCCGCCTTCCGCCTCTCACCCATCACCCCACCCACCACGCCCCACACTTGAATTTTTTTTTTTTTTTACATATTTCTTTGTTGTTTTAGTCGATTCTTACACACATATGTTGCCCCCCCCCCCCACCCCCAAACCCCCAACGCACTCCCGCCTCTCACCCCATCACCCCAACCCCCTACCCCACCCCGCCCCGCCCCACACTTGATTTTTTATTTTTTATTTTACATATTTCTTTGTTGTTTTAGTCAATTTTTACACATATATGTTGCCCCATCCACCCCCCCACTCCCCACCCCCGCTCCCCCCACCCAATCCCCCACTTGAAAATCTATTATTTTTTTATTTTTTTTTACATATTTCTGTGTTGTTTTAGTCATTTCTTACACATATATGTTGCAAACTTCCCATCCCCCAACCCCACCCCGCCTCTCCCCCTCCCCCCCCCCCACCCCTACTTGAAACTTTTTTTTTTTTACATATTTTTGTTGTTGTTTTAGTCAATTCTTACACATATATTTTGCCCCTCCCCCCGCCCCAACCCACTCCCGCCTCTCCCCCCGCTCTCCCCCCACACCCACCCCCACTTGAACTCTTTTTTTTTTTACATATTTCTGTGTTGCTTTTGTCAATTCTTACACATATATGTTGCCCCCATGTAATTAGTTGTGGTAAACTTTGTCAAATTTATGGCAATGATAACAAATATCGCGATGTTAAAGTCCCGAGAGTGCAGCAACAAAACAATTCTTATGACAGCGGTCTGTTTGCCATTGCAATCTTGTTGAATTTTGTAATAATACTTTCAATGTAAGGACACAATTTGACGGAACTCAGTTAAGAAAACAAATTTACAAAATAATAAAGTTTTTTTTAAAATCATATTTAGAATATGAGTCATTTTTACATAACCCATGTGAAAAATACAATTAGAATTTTATAATTAGTTTGTAATAATGGTTTAAAAGACGAGCCCGGCGTTTCTAAAAACGGAGCCCGGCGTTTTCAATTTCATGCAAATACACCAATACAAACATAAAACATATGTTGTTTTTTTAAATATTTTTATCATTATCCTTTATTTAATTATATATCAACACACCAAATTAGTTTCTACAATCTAAATATATTGTTTTGATTACAAAAAATAATTTTACATTTAACACCTCCTACCCGAGACCGGCAAGTCCCGGCAAATTAACCGTCTTTTACCGGTCGCCGTGGCCCATCAAGGGAAGTAACTCCAAGCGACGACGGACAAATTCAGTAAATCAGGGAAATTACAAGTATAAATTGTCAAATTTCATTTTGACTGTTTGTTTAATAATAGTAATAAATATTATATTGTTGTGAAATTGATGAATATTTTTTTGTTATTGACGTAGACTGTCATTGTGTAATTGCGTAGAAATCGTTACGCATTGTTTTGCGTCTCAATGATTCGGTCATAGACAACATCGCCCTAAAAGTCACAGTGACTTATAGCTCTCTTTATTTAGATCGAACCCCCACTCCCATATAAATTGGTTCATCAAGATTTTTTATTTAATTTTACCTCGCACCATTTCAAATCATGTGCTGAAATTTTGGCGAGTTGCAAGCCTATCTCCTCAAGCACTTGTCCTGCTAGTAGCTGAATAATTTATCTACTGTGCATTTCAGTGTACCTATGCGTCGAATATGAATCAAGATTTTGTTTTATTACATTCTGTATGTTTTCATACCTGACATGATTGAATAGAATGAAAACAGACGCTCCAGGATCTGTTTTGAATCTTCGTGTAGCCAGCCATCCGCTAAGCTTCGCAAAGCCAGAATTCATTTTGAACCCCCATGTTTACATGTAATTTTATTGACGGCCGAAAACCAAATGGCGACGGTGGAACATTCATTTTTCTTAGGGTAGGGTGACTTAAAAAATCTGACAGTTGACCAACTGGTGTAAATAACAAAATATTAAACGCAGTATACCCTTTATTTGCTAGGTATGATGGTTTCCATTCCAAAATAAAGGAGGTGCTGAACTTGAACAACAACACCACTCTGCAGGGCCTCCTCTGGGCATCGCCAATGGAGCCAAATGAGAAAGAAAAATGAAAATGGCTCTAAATTTCAAACTTTGGCGACATCCAAAAAAAGCTGAGAGCCAAACTTTGATATATTTTCTATGCTGTAAGCAGCATGACAGTACACAACAAACACACACACACACTGATTGATTGAACCTTGAATTAACAAACACGGTCTGTGATGGGATTAAGAAAGTTTATCAAACTTTATGACACTTGAGCAGATAATTGACAGCCGACTGAAGTCATAAAGGGATGACTGCATACAACTGAAATTTCTTTTCTTTACTTTTTAAATAACAACATGGATTGCCACAGTTTCTTTGTTGACAATCGAGTGTGAGAAAGTCGATAACATTTTTGGCTGTGGATAATTAAAGGTATCGTTAGTAATTATAAGTTATATTTAGAAAACTATGAATGTGAATGACAATATACTTAAGATTTACTTGTTTTAATTAATAGGAGGCCACTTAAGAAACACAATTTGATTTTGTAACATTGCCAATTCTTAAAATGGTTTCTAAACGTAAATGAAAAACACAAAATTCGTAATCTGTTCTATTGCTTTTTGTTTTTAATTTAAAATAAGTATACTATCAGCATCTATCATGTCTGTTAGTATCATTTAAAATAATTATTTAAAATGATATTGCAATATACAATTACATGTTTTACAATAAAATACACGTCATGTATCATTTTCAAGAATAATTCACATATTACTAATTGATAAATTCCCTACCGCATTAGTGTAGCATGCTCTACTAACAACACACACAAATATACATAAAAACATGAGTGAATTGGTGCCATTTGGCTCCAACTTTTTTAATTTGGCGCAAGTGGTGGCGCAAGAAAAAAATCGACCAGAGGAGGCCCTGCTCCTGCATAACCTTACGCTTTACTTGGTAGGGTAACTCGCCCTTAAGTCGGACTTGCTCCTGACTCGGACAGTTATTGATGGTTGAATATCTTTCTCAACTGGAAACGGTCAATAACTGTTATTATGAAAGGGAGGCAATCCAATGATTTCTTCCATTCAAAACAACAAGAATTACCCCCAGTCTATTGATTTCTCCAGTTACCTTTATAGTCCGACTTAAGGGCAATTACCTGTTCGACTTTGGACCAGGGTATATAAAGTCATATAAAAATAAAACTAGTGGACAGAATTTAATTATCTTGTTTTAGTAACTAAGGTCTACCCCACCCGGTTAATTTGGTACCAGAAACATTAAATTCAAACAAGATTACATTTATAAAAAGATCGCGAACACACAAAGGGTCTGTAATTTTTTTTGCAAAGTCCATAAAAACAATAACAGTTACAGACATTCGAGTAACCAATAAAAAGATTATATTTTTTTGCAAACTTTCATTGTTAACGATAACTATTGTTGATTGTTGATCTATTGTGAATTATCAACTGAGATAATAAGGGTTATGTCGAATGTCATGGTTGAGCGATCATTGTACGGGTTCGAACACTGCCATGGTCCAAAACTTTTTTTACAGAGTATATATCTGCCCTGAAGATGGAAACTGAAGTCGGAGCCAATGCTCGTTACATTTTACACAAGAAGAGTCGGACATATAAAATATGTAATTTATGTAAGGAAATTTATATACATACATGAAGAAAAATACGGACAGTTTCTTTATTTGAGCTTATGGCAACATCGAAGCAATTTTTTGACCCACTATTGAAGCTGCAAAAATGCCCGACTCAAGGGCGAATTTTGGTGAGTGCGAAAAGTATGCCGTAATCCAACAAAAACGCTGGTACCGCTAAACAGTTGACATCGAATGATACATTAAACACTGAGGAAGCAACCAGATGGTTTCAGCAAGCAGGAGCATGAACATAAATAGACAGAAGTGCCGAGACCAATAACCTGTCCGACTCAGGGGCGAGTTACCCTACATGTGAACTCTAGAAACAGACATGCACAGAAGGTTCTACAATTTCTAAAAATAAGGCCGCCATGTTTTAATTTTTACAATGTAAACCACAAGCAGACGGCGCGTACCCCACCACGCCCACATCCTACACACCGCCACCCCCCACTACTACCACCCCCACTCTCTACTACCCAACTTCCCATCTGTTTCTCTACTACCCCCCTTACATATTTAAATATGTTTTCAGTGACATACTGTAAACTGTTCTACTTGGTTTTCAATGTAAAACAAAATTAAAAAAATACATGCTCTATACCATATAATTTTATATAGAGAACTCTCATGTATTTTTTTTTTACATTTTTTACATTGAAAACCAAGTAGAACAGTTTACAATATGTCATTGAAAACATTTAAGGATGGTAGTAGAGAAACAGGTGGGAAGGGGGTTAGTAGAGAGTGGTGGGAAGAGGGTTAGTAGAGAGTGGTGGGGAGGGGGGTAGTAGAAGGGGGTGGTAGGGTGTGAGCGGGGTGGGGTACGTGGCGTCCGCCTGTGATAAGTGATAAAAAAATATATCGATTCATAATTGACGCACAGGTACCCTTAAATTCACAGTACACAATGTTACTAAACAGTTACAACTAGTACTGCTGCTCCAGTAAACTTCATCTATATAGGTACTTGGTCAGAGGAAGAACCCTGTTGCTTTTGGGATCACTAAGTCAAACTCAAACTTCAAGGTCACCATAACCTCATATGGGCATACATATTCCAAACAGTAACTCCAGGAGTATAACTCCTACACCCATGAAATGTTGAAGGCACATTGCCCCTGGTAAGAAGTGGCCTTATTGCTTTTGGGTTAGTAGGTCAAAGGTCAAGGTTGCCATGACCATATAGACACGTATACGCTTTCCACATGATAACTCTGGAATTATAACACCCACACCTATTAAACTTCATAGGTGCATTGCCCTTGGTGAGGGAAGAAAGCTATTGCTTTTGAGTTCAAAGGTCATCAAGGTCAAATTGAAACAATTTCCACACTGTAACTTGTAACTATTAGACCTGCAATCTTGAAACTTTGTGGAAATAGTACCCATGTTAGAACAATGAGTCCTATTAATTTTGGGGTTAACAGGGCAAAGGTTGAGGTCACAGTTACACGATCATGAAAAATGCCTTCTGCGCTGTAATTTATTTACTTTTATTATATGTATACCTGCAATCTGAAAATGCAAATAGTATCCATTTTGAAACAATGACTATTATTGATTTTATGGTTATTAGGTCAATGTCAAGGTAACTCGCAGTGACCTGATCATGTAAAATCTTTCCCAGCTGTTATTCATGAACTGTTTGACCTACATGTACAATCTTGAACCTTTTACAAATAATGCTCATAGTTAAGCAAAACCCCAGTTGTTTTTGGCAGAAGGGCAAAGGTCAAGGTCATATTGACCTGCTTTTAACATAAAAACCTTAGTAAATTGGCATATAATGCCCATTAGGCGGCGCTCTTGTTATACCCCGGCTTCGAATATACCCACGCGTCGAAGAAGTGGGGGCCATGCAAAATAGTTACATTGCTTCATATTAGCTTTTCATTTTTGGTTTGATGTAAAAAATCACATAAGGTTACATTCCACTAATTATACCGACTTCATAAAGTTACACTCCACTAATTTTTACATAAGATTCCACTAAGGTTCAAATTATTTTTCCTGTTATTTAACAGATGATTGTTGCATATTGTCTTTTTCTTTTTGTATGATGTGAAAATACATAATGAAAACCTCATAAAGTTACACACTACTAATTTTAAGGCCTCATTAGGTTACAGCCCACTAATTCACGTTGCATCGTGTCCCGTCCCGTCGCATCCCTTTGCATTATTTAACAAATAATGGTTACATGTATGCATATTTGCTTTTCCTTTTTTAGCATAATGTGAAAATACATTATCATATGAAAACCACATAAGGTTTCATTCCACTAATTATACAGACTTCCATAAAAGGTTTCATTCCACTAATTATACAGACTTCCATAAAAATTCCACTAAGTTTTTAATTATTTGTCCTGTTATTTAACAGATGATGGTTTCATTGTTTTTATGACATAAAAATATATAATGAAAACCAAATAATGTTACACACTACTAATTTTAAGGCCTCATAAGGTTACACTCCACTAATTCACATTGCTACGCGTCCGTCCCTTTGCATTATTTAAGAAATAATGGTTGCATGGTTGCATATTTGCTTTTCCTTTTTGGTATTATGTGAAAATACATTATGAAAACTACCTAAGGTTACATTCCACTAATTATACAGATTTCTTCATAATTATACACTCCACTAATTTTTACATAATGATTTCATATTTTCTTTTTCTTTTTTAATGACGTGAAAATACATAATAAAAACCTCAGAAAGTTACACACCATGATTAATTTTTACATAAGACTCCACATACTTATTCCTATATATATAGGAAACACTTCAGGAATTATTTAGCAGATAATGGTTGCATATTTGCTTTTCCATTTTGGTATGATGTGAAAATACTTAATGAAAACCATATAAGGTTCAACTCCACCAATTTTTACATAATTTTTTTACAAATTTGGTTAATTTGTCGCGTTATTTAACATATAATCATGATATTCAGATAATGGGTGCATATTTTCTTTTTCTTATATGAAAATATCATTTACACACTGCCAGGTTACACTCCACTAATGTTACATAAGACTCCACATAACCACATAACTTATTATCTAGACTGAATTGAGACTCTGCACCTATTCTGACTGGACACCAATGCAGTAGTATTAATCACCTTCCAATAATTTGCATTATATTTGTTCTTATGTTAATTTATATGAAAATACAGAATCGGTACCTTTTTTTTAGGCTACAAACATTTTCAAACAGGTCACCAAGCGTGGGTATTAATCACCTTCCAGGGTTTGAAATTAACTTTTTTCAGCAACTAGGACAAGTAACTTACAAAATTTACTTGTCCCCAGTCAAATTTACTTGTCCCCGCACTTCATGTAAAAGTGATACAAAAAACAAGATCAATCATGAAAGTGACATTACATTCCCTCAGTTGCATTCCACCAATGAAAACAAGATGTTTTTTATTTGTCATTTACTATGTGCTCACCAATGTTTTGACATTTTTTCGGTCATAAGTTTTGAAGATGTAAAATTCATTTCTTGTTATAAAATTTAGTTGTCCATAGGACAGGTCACCTGGGACAATTAACTTGTCCCCGGTAGAATCTACAGGACAAGGGGACAACTGTTAATGTAAAACCCTGCCTTCACTGATAGCGAGATAGTTATATATATATATGAGACGAAACACGCGAAAACGACCCTTCAGACAACACTTTGAAATGTTATGTTTTTTGATGTTTATAAAACACGGTGATTTTCTCTTTAACAATCTCTTTATTTTATGTTGATATCTTAATTAAAAATGATTTTATCTCAATTTGAAAATTAAATTTTGTACTCGCCATTAATTTTGAAGTTGACGTCTGCGTCTTGGACGACGTCATTGATTAAATAACAACAATAAACATAAACAATTACCATTTTCTATAGCATCAATTATTTATAATTAAGAAAACACATTCCCTATGATATAATAATTAGGTAAAACACGGAAGTGACGAGAAATTTGATTAGTAATTACTTGATTACCGACTGACGTCATAAATTGTTACTTTATGACATTGTCGTCTAAACGTCCGAAGGGGTCGCGGCTCATATTTTAATAAGAATGAAAACTAATCTTAATACCTAAAAAACATGTACTTTTAGTTTCAAATATTTTCCAGATCAAAGTGGTCCGGCAGCCATCATTGAATGCTGCATATTTCTGATTGATGTCTTCCACTACTACTTGTCGTCGAGCATTTTCAACATTAGTCAATCTACATCACTCACGTCTATTGTTACATTGCCACTCACCGAAGCCTACCTCATCTTATCTTATAACAAGGACATTTAGAACAAAACTTACGAAACAACACAACAGGACCAAGAATTTTCTTGTTGGATACCAGCATTTAAGCAAAGGTAATAACTGTTCATACTGTATTATTCATGGTCGAGGAGCAGAAAGGTTGTCAAAAAATGCGAAAGATTTTAGCTGCATTTATGGCAATATTTGTTATTTTAAGTTGATTGTTATTTTAAGTTGTAACTGAAAGTATAAAACTCTATATATACCTCTATAAGGAAGTCCCTGTTTTGAATTTAAATCGCTCAAATACCTATTAATTTTCATTTTAGAAGGTCAAAGGTCAAGGTCACAGCAAACTTAAATTAGATCTGAATTATATCTGCATATTAAATCTCAAGTTTTGCAAGAGTTACTATCACAAAACCCTAGTTGACTTCACGAGCAGAAACCTCTAGCATTTTTCTTAATAATTGCGCCTCCACTTATAGCTAATAGTAGCCCCCCACCACTCCCACTAACCTTTTCAAAAAATAATAATATATACTCAGTTGCAAACGAAAGCGTACACAGCTCCGTTGCGAAGGAAAGTGTGCACTGTTTTTTGTCTCGCCTTTTTGAAGAAAAAAAGAGATAATTGTTGCGTTTCCGGCGGCGGCGGCCTCAGCATTCAAGTTTTGCGTTTAGGTCATTTTCTCACAAACTGAATACACTAGACCTTTCAAACTTTGCTTATAGTTGTATTATGTTTTTTTTTGTTGGTGTTAACGCCGTGTTAGGAGGAAGCATTGCTGTGCCTTTTCCGGTTCGTTTATTTTTTATGGAATTACGGCCCCTTGACATTTTTTTTTAATTTCTTGTCGGCGCTACTACTCCTAAACGCCTTGTTGGATTTCGACGAAACTTGGCAGGAAGCATCGGTAAGATGTCTAGTTGTGCATATCACGCTTTTGTTCCAGTTTGCTTATTTATGACGGAGTTATGGTACTTTGACATTTTTAGCTCGACTGATCAGAGATCAGCAGAGCTTATGCCGTGGTGCGGCGTCTGTCATCCGTCTGTCCGTCCGTAAACTTTTTTTTGTAGCGACTACTCCTCTGAAACCACTGAATGGATATTCATGAAACTTTACAGAAATGTTACCCATGAAGTCTAGTTGATCCTAGCAAAAATTCATGTTGATGTGAAATCCAAGATGGCCACCAAATCTAAAAATAGGTTTTTAAAAAACATGTTTGTAGCGACTACTTCTTGAAAACTCTAGGTGATATTGATATGGGACTTTTTCTAAAATGATCAGCATGACATGATGTTGGTCCTTGTCGAAAATCGTTTCGATTCAACGTTAAACATGGCTGCCAGCGGCCATCTTTGTTTACATAGAGTTATATAATGAAAACTTGTAGCGACTACTCCTCTGAAACTGCTTTACGGATTTTCATGAAACTTCACAGGAATGTTGCCCTTGATGTCTAATTGATCCTAGCAAAATTTCAGGTCGGCCGGAAATTCTAGATGGCCGCCACAGCTAAAAATAATTTTTCAAAATACAAGTTTGTAGCGACTACTTCTTGAAAACTATAAGTGATATTGATATGGGACTTTTTCTAAAATGATCAGCATGACATGATGTTGGTCCTTGTCAAAAATCGTTTTAATTCGACATTAAACATGGCTGCCAGCGGCCATCTTTATTTACAGAGTTATATAGTAAAAACTTGTAGCGACTACTCCTTTGAATCTACTTGGTTGATTTTCATGAAACTTCACAGGAATGTTGCTCTTAATGTCTAATTGATCCAAGCAAAATTTCAGATCGGCCAGAAATTCAAGATGGCCACCACAGCTAAAAATAGATTTTTAGAAAATAAGTTTGTAGCGACTACTTCTTGAAAACTATAAGTGATATTGATATGGGACTTTTTCTAAAATGAACAGCATGACATGATGGTTATCCGAGTCGAACATTATTTTGATTCGACGGTAAACATGGCTGCCAGTGGCCATCTTTGTTTACATAGAGTTATATAATGAAACCTTGTAGCGATTACTCCTCTGAAACTACTTGACAGATTTTCATGAAACTTCACACGAATGTTGCTCTTGATGTCTTACTGATCCAAGCAAAATTTCAAGTCGGCCGGGAGAGGGCTGGCGTGGCGCAGTCGGTAGCGCGGCGGATTTGTAACCGGAGGCCCCGGGTTCAATCCTCCATGGTGCCACTGAGTTCCGTCGGTGTGTTCTTGGGCAAGACACTTTTCCTTAGCCTCGTCCGTCGGATGGGGACGTAAACCGGACAGTCCCGTGTATCGGTCTATCCTCCGAGCATGTTAAAGAACCATAGGAATCTATTCGATAATAAGAGTAGGGCAGGTTCCCGGATTCCTATGTATCCTTCCCCTCTCTCTGGGGCGGCTCTTAATAACCTGTACTGTGTTGATGAGCCGTTAAACAACATTCAATTCAATTCCAGTCGGCCAGAAATTCAAGATGGCCGCCATGGCTAAAAATAGATTTTCAAAATACAAGTTTGTAGCGACTACTTTTTGAAAACTATAAGTGATATTGATATGGGACTTTTTCTAAAATGATCAGCATGACATAATGTTGGTCCTTGTCAAAAATCGTTTTGATTCGATGTTAAACATGGCTGCAAGCGGCCATCTTTGTTTACATAGAGTTATATAATGAAAACTTGTAGCGACTACTCCTCTGAAACTACTTGACGGATTTTCATTAAACTTCACAGGAATGTTGCTCTTGGTGTCTTATTGATCGTAGCAAAATTTCAGGTCGGCCGAAAATTCAAGATGGCCGCCACGGCTAAAAATAATTTTTCGAAAAACAAGTCTGTAGCGACTACTTCCTGAAATCAAAATCAATCAGTAGAGCTTCAAGGTCATTGACCTCTTGTTTGTTTGTTTTTTTCTTGTTTTTTTTCTTTTCGTAATTATGTGATAACTCTGTCCTGCAATTTACCAGAATTATCCCCCTTTTTCGCTTAGATTTTTCGTTTAAATTTTGAATGTAAGTCATATTCTTTAATCCTGTTGACAGAAAACTTTGAAACTTGACTTACATGTCAGGGCTTTTTTAACCTGTTTAAGTGGGGCCGAAATTCTGGGATAAAACATTTCCCAATCTTAAAAAAAAAATTAAAAAAAATATATATATAAAAAAACAGTGACATACTTTACATAGTTTGTTGTATGTTATAATCAATAAATGCTGAAACCTGATTGATATTGTACATAAACATACATTTTAATGAAATTTTTCCCATAAAAAAAACATTCACCTAAACAGCAAAAATTACACATATTGTTAGACTGTTATCGGTGAGAGGGTGACCCCTATTAATTTTTGGGTCAGTAGGTAAATGACCTGATCATGATAAATTACATCCGTGCGATAACTCTTCAACTCTTCAAGGTCTGTAGCTACGTTCATCACATTCCATGGGTAGACTGGCTATGATGAGTCAATGATCAAAGGTCAAGGTCGACATGACCCAGTCATGAAAAACCTTATCCGCACGACGACTCAATAGCTATAGAAAAATGTTAAAAAGTTTCATAGGTAGAATTTCAGTGGTTAGAGGATTAAAGGGACACACGGCAATCTTGATTTTTTAAAAACTCAAGGCGTCCCGTTAGTTTTACTCTTCACTTGCAATTGTTCAATCTTTAATAGTAATTGTTAGAATTGTTCAAAGCAAATTATTTTTACAACTTACTGACTTTCTATAATAGTGCATCAATAATATATTTAGAAATTTGGTGAAATAGTGAAGAAAATTGGAATCTCATTTTTTTATTTAATTATATGCAAGCAGTTTTAAAGTCAAAATGACGTAGAATTATTAAATTAAGGAGCAAATTTTAATGTTTAAATAAAACTCAAGATTGCCATGTGTCCCTTTAATAGCTGTATTCAATTTGGGTCAGTAAGTCAAGGTCACCATGACCCTAACAAGGAAAAATCTTATCCACATAATATCTCTTCAAACTCTGTAATCTCTTCCATAAAGTTTCACAGGTAGACTGGCTATGATAAGCCGATGACTGCTATACATTTTAGGGTCAAAGAGTCGATGGTCAAGGTGGCCATGACCCAGTGTATTAGGCAGAAATTCAAGACATGGGTGTGCAAATCTGAAAACAGGGTGTGTAAAATAATTTGCTAACACGCGCGAGCCAATTCGCGCCATGTTGGTGTCTCTGGGGCAATTCATTTTCACAGATAAACGTGAAAAATGTACATTTTAGTTCATCTTTCTTCTATAAATGTATAAAAAATAACAGTTTTGAGAAAGTAAGAGTTTAGAAGTGTTGTTTAGCAAAAAAAAGAAAAACACCCACTCACCAAATATTTTCCGTGACTTTTCAAAATCGGCCGTGCGAAAGACGGCTGTGCGGCTGGCTGGCCAATATACTGCCATGGCCCCAACACAAAAAAACTTATCCACACAATAACTCCTCATTTGCTGTAGACTGGCTATAATAAGCCGATGACCCCTATACATTTTAGGGTCAAAGGTCAAGGTTGCCATGACACCATAAAAAAAAACACATTTCAGCACACTATAACCTCTTCATTTGCTGTAGCAATGTTCATCAAGCTTCATGGGTAGAACAGACTGTCCATGGTAAGAGGATTAGCCCTATTTATATATTTTTCGTCAATAGGTCAAGGTCACCATTACCTGATTATGAAAAATCTCTTTTTGGAGACATTAGGTCAAAGGTCAAGTTCCTTATGGCCAGGTCATGAAAAACTGTGTCCACACCATAACTATTCATTCACATAATTATATGAACCTCTTAATTGCTTTGGCTGTCCCTGACAAGGTCATTGATTTATTATAAAAAATACATACTTTACCATTAAAAGTAATAAACTAGTTAAAAATAACTGTTCATCCTTTATTGAATATCTCCTGTCTATTTTATTTGTAAGGGCCCAGGGGCAATAATGATGTAAACTACTGCATTTCATACAGGTTAATTTACTGTATATGTATACTACAGGTGGTAGGCGTTCCACACAGGTTAATACTGCTGTCTTCCCTAACGATGTAGTCATTTATTGCCACATCATATGTGTTGGGTGCAGATCTTATGATTGCTTGATATAGTGCGCAATTTATTGCGCAATTTGTGTAGGGATAATAACACATTTTCGGAGATATTTAAAATATTTTAATTAAAAAATGGGAGGTAAACAGTCAAAAGGTAGTCGCGAAGGTTAGTATCAGTGTTTTTTAAGCGATTAGCAATTTTTTTTAGATGGCAATTTATTTATTTCTCATTGATTTTAAAGGCAATATTGTATCAGTGGGCCAACTTGCTTAATGGCATATGTTAGGGGTGCAAGTCACTGCTTCACTTTTATACTCACACCTAGCTATGAATATGAACCACAGGTGGCTGCATCGGCATTGGGAACTAAAAAAAAAAAAAAAAAAGGAAAATAATAAAAAAAAAAAAAAAAAATCTGTTCGTGTTATTTGTTGAAAATAAACATATTTTAAGTTTTCCTGAAAAAAATGTCCCAGAATATCATAGTTATAGACAAGGTTTGAAGCTCTCTCTGGTCAACATTTGATAAAATAAAGCACATATTCACCGCATCTTGGTCATAATACATTGTTTGGAATATTCTCAGCTGACGATTTCTCATCAAATACAGCAATTTTAAAAAAGGTAAGCGTTATATTTATTACTTGTTCCGTTGTTGAAATCCCCTCGGATTGAATTGATTGACACTGGAATCGCCACCAATAGCAGTGAATATGTGCTTTATTTTGTTCCATAGTGATGTATTATACCTACCGGGAAATCGCGGTATCGAAGCATTTTGACTTGTCACAGAAAAATGGTTTGATCAAATTGTTTTCGGTTTTCGGTTTCGAGCTTTATTTTGTTCCATAGTGATGTATACCTACCGGGAAATCACGTTTTTCGAAGCATTTTCACTCGTCACAGAAAAATGGTTTGATCAAAATGTTTTTGGTTTCGAGCTTTATTTTGTTCCATAGTGATGTATACCTACCGGGAAATCACGTTTTTTTGAAGCATTTTCACTTGTCACAGAAAAACGGTTTGATCAAATTGTTTTCGGTTTTCGGTTTCGAAAACGACATATATCTGCGGTTCCAACCAGCCCAGATTTGTGGAAAATTCTCGGAATTTGGCCAGTGCAATGATTGATGAAAACATCAAATGTTGACCAGAGAGAGCCTTCAAACCTTGTCTATAACTACGATACTCTGGGACATTTTCAGTACCCCATCGGTCCCGGTCAAAGACTTTGAGATACCAAACTTGGTATGTGGATACATCTTGGGATAGTGGTGTCGCATACCAAAAAAAGATCACTGTGACCTTGACCTTGACCTGTGACCTCTGTCATAGAAAATGCTTGTCCGGACCGTATTTTCAATACTATAACACTCAGAGATACCAAACTTGATATAACACTTAGAGATACCAAACTTGATATTTGAATACATCTTGGGACAGTGTAGTGTCGCGTACCAAAATAAGGTCACAGTGACCTTGACCTTGACCTTTGACCTCTGTCATAGAAAATGTTTCGAAAATGTTTGTCTGGGCTATATTTTCAATACTATAATATTTGAGATACCAAACTTGATAGGTGGATACATCTTGGGATAGTGGTGTGTCACGTACCGAAATAAGGTCACTGTGACCTTGACCTGTGACCTCTGTCATAGAAAATAAAATGCTTGTCCGGACCATATTTTCAATACTATAACACTTAGAGATACCAAACTTGGTATGTGGATACATCTTGGGATAGCGGTGTGTCACATACCAAAGGTCATTGTTAACTTGACCTGTGACCTCTGTCATAGAAAATGCTTGTCCGGACCGTATTTTCAATACTATAACTCTTAGAGATACCAAACTTGGTATGTGAATACATCTTGGGATAGCGGTGTGTCGCGTACCAAAATAAGGTCATTGTGCCTTGACCTTAATCTTTGACCTCCATTATAAAAAATGTCTGGAAAATGTTTGTCTGGGCCGGTGGGGGACTGGATTGCCCTGCAATTCTTGATGCTCTTGTTTTCAGGAAAACAAAATATGTTTGTTTTCAACAAATAACACTAACAATTTTTTCTCTTTAGTTCCCAACACAGATACAGCCACCTTTGCTATGAACAGCATTAACTTTTTCGTTCATTATTGCTTCTGAATATGTCTATGGGATTTAAAGTTAAAGGAACATACGGTGATCATGATTTCTTTAAAACTTGAGGCGCCGTTAAAAAGTATTAGATTTTCTGCATAAATTACAAATCATTAATAATAATTACCCGGTAATTGAATATTTCAAAGCAAAATTGTTTTTGGTATTATTAATTGCTATTGCACCAATAATGTATCTAAACATATAATAGCTGATGAATGAAGAAAATTCAAATTGCATGTTTTTTAAAATAGGCCTAATTAATGCACTAATATGTTGTGTTACAAAAAATGTTTTCTTCTGATTACACTATCTTGACAGTTCCACAGTTTGTTTCCTGTGCTATAGAAGACTCTGGCATTGGGAAATTGAAAGAGATATGTTATCATACTCTTGCAAAGCAAAA
This sequence comes from Cyrtodaria siliqua, assembly GCA_037043455.1. NCBI lineage: Eukaryota > Metazoa > Mollusca > Bivalvia > Adapedonta > Hiatellidae > Cyrtodaria > Cyrtodaria siliqua. Next base: position 47,270 of record JAWPHD010006764.1, read on the forward strand.
AAAAAGTTAAGATAACTTGTGCAAAAGAAAATATTTTATATCTTCTATGGCAGTATTTACCAAGTGAACTCTCAACAATATTCGTGGAATAGAAGTGTAATTATATCATGCATTACAATTAGTACAGCGATTTATTAATCCTGTATCATTTTGACTTTAAAACTGCTTGCATATATTTAAATAAAAAATTGAGAATTCTTATATATTTCCTTCATTATTCTACACATTTTTTAAATATATTATTGATGCAATATTATCAAAAGTCAATAATATGTAAAAACTATTTACTTTGAACTATTCTAACAATTAATATTAATGATTGAACAAATGCAAGTTACGAGAAAAACTAAGGGGACAAAAACTAAGGGGACCCCATGAGATTTTAAAAATCAAGTTACCTGTGTCCCTTTTAAGGTTGTTTGACCTGGAAGTAGAGCAGTCCTTTCTTTTGAAAACATCAATATTCTCCCTTGAATCTGCGATTTTGTCGTGGTATTTGCGTTTGAAAGGTATAAAAAATGGAAAAAAACGAAATAGTTTCCGCTAAAATAAATAGTAAAATGTTACCACAAAAGTGAAGGTGGGTACTCTTTAGAGAATGGTTGTTTATGAGAAAATATACGGTATGTATTTCATGCAGGGTTTTTGTTGAACCCGCTTGCAGAGGGCTCGACCTTAGTGATCGACCTTAGTGATCTCTTTTGCGTTCAGTGTTAGTGCATTCATCCACGTGCCTGGATTATGTCGAAGTTAAGGTAAACATTCTGTTACTTTAAATGTACATGATGTAAAGATAAAGAATAGCAAACCTGAGATTATAGCAAAAAATCACAAAATTGCAAGGCCACATTATAAATACTCAAGGCTATATAATATTACTATCAAATATGGGCTCAATATTAAGGATTTTCATATGTTTATCATGTTTATAGCAATGTTCCCAATGATGTTCTATATTGTGATGATGTTGAATGAGGCATATGACAGGTAGATCATGCTGTATATAAACCGTCACCTGACAATATCTACATTAATGATGTATTAGCAGATGATACCTGCAAGGTCAGCTACTACATTATATGCCAGGCCAAACGGTATCATATCAGTGGTTTCACATCTCTTTGTACAATTACTGTTTATATAGTTTGATATGGTGGTATCGTTGCTCAACCTAAATCAGGGTATATATAGCTATTATACCACAATAGCCTAAATACACGCTATGCATCGTGTAATACCCGAGGATATACACAGCATATGTTAGTTATTGTGGTATAAATACAATAGAGCATGAGTCTTGCACGTGTACGGACGATAATGCTAACGCTCGTGCATTATCTCCCCGTACACGTGCAAAACTCATGCTCTATTCTATACTTGTACCATAGCTCTAATGGTTTTCCTTTGTTCTTGCTTATGATATAATTTTCATAAACCTGAAGGTCTGAGCCTAAACCATGCTATAAATGCCGGTATATTTCAGCCGTGCTATAAATGACAGATTCGGCAGTTAATTATACCATGGTCTACTCAATTTTACGCACGCGCAGTTGTAATTTACAACACACCTGTCAATCAAAACGACTACACCAGCACTCCTTGACATTGCATTTGCCCAGTAATATACAAAGGCGATTGGCTATACAATAATCAAAACATGGGTCATGCTCATGTCGCGTGATAATGCTATTTCTTGATTGGATCGAGCTGTTAATTTTTTACTGAAAACTGAAACGCCCTCAAACTTCTTGCACATGCGTAGATGGATAATGGCTCTGGTACAAAACATTTATAGCATATTTTTCTCGTATGCGATTTATACTGCACTCTCGGGGCTGCGACCCTTGAGAAGCAGTATAAATCGCATGTACTCGAAAAATCATGCTATAAATATTACTGACGGAATGGTTTCTCAAAATGTATGTAGTTATGGGGGTATGGTTTCTCTACCTTTGTCAGGGTATAATCATTATGGAATGGGTTCTTGACTTTTATAAATATATAGAGCATAAATATGAGGAATATGAGGAATGATGTCTCGACCATTGTTGGAGTAAAGTTATGATGGAATGGTTTCTTGACCTTTGTCAGGGCATAGATATGAGGAATGGTTTCTTGACCTCTGTCAGGGTAAAGATATGAGGAATGGTTTCTTGACCTCTGTCAGGGTAAAGTTATGATGGAATGGTTTCTTGACCTCTGTCAGGGTAAAGTTATGATGGAATGGTTTCTTGACCTCTGTCAGGATAAAGTTATGATGGAATGGTTTCTTGACCTCTGTCGGGGTAAAGTTATGAGGAATGGTTTCTTGACCTCTGTTGGGGTAAAGTTATGAGGAATGGTTTCTTGACCTCTGTCGGAGTAAAGTTATGAGGAATGGTTTCTTGACCTCTGTCGGAGTAAAGTTATGATTGAATGGTTTCTTGACCTTTGTCGGGGTAAAGTTATGAGGAATGGTTTCTTGACCTCTGTCGGAGTAAAGTTATGAGGAATGGTTTCTTGACCTCTGTCGGAGTAAAGTTATGATTGAATGGTTTCTTGACCTTTGTCGGGGTAAAGTTATGAGGAATGGTTTCTTGACCTCTGTCGGGGTAAAGTTATGATGGAATGGTTTCTTGACCTCTGTCGGGGTAAAGTTATGAGGAATGGTTTCTTGACCTCTGTCGGAGTAAAGTTATGATTGAATGGTTTCTTGACCTCTGTCGGGGTAAAGTTATGAGGAATGGTTTCTTGACCTCTGTCGGAGTAAAGTTATGATTGAATGGTTTCTTGACCTCTGCCGGGGTAAAGTTATGAGGAATGGTTTCTCGACCTTCCACGGGGTATAGTTATGAGGAATGGTTTCTCGGAAATTTTGTCAGGGTATAATTTTGATGGAATGGTGTCTCGACCTTTGTCAGGGTATCGTTTTGATGGAATGTTTTCTTGACCTTGTCAACATCATGGTTCATACAGCTTAATACTTGGCATAAATTTGTACAAACAATGTATACGGTCATGTTTCCTTATTTATTTCATATTTTTAAATAAATTAGAAATTGTAATAACTGTTAAATCTGAGAGAGTTCTTTACTGCTGGTTATACATTTTTTTTCAGCGTTTTTATATTTATTTGCTATATCTGCTGTAAATGAAAGTTTGTTAATTCATCAAAATTAAGATATTTGTATTCTAAATGCAAAAGGTAGAGCTCAGAAAACAATGTGCCATTTAAGTTGTCAAATTTGTGACACCCAAAATTGCACCCTTGTCTGACAGCTGTGTGAAGTGCTACATTGTGATTATACTGCTGTACAGTTTTAAAAAGCAAATAATGTATTGCTTGGCCTAGGAAAGATAAAATTACGATAGTAAATAAATTTGGTGAGAAGATTTATTTTATTTGGACATTATTTTTAAGGGGTAAGTTCATTTTTTTAAGTCTGTTTCTCCGGAAATGCACTAGAGCTTCAAAATTTGGAATGAAGTTGTTATATCAGAAATTATATCTCATTCTGACCTTTGACCTTGACCTTTTTTTTCGTGAAGAAGTTGATCTGTCAATTAACTGTGTTAAATTTCTATGTCAAATCCCTGGTCTGTCAGACATGAAATGGTGGGTTTCTTGTTTTGATTGAGCTCTCTTGCAGAAAGCTGATTTCTTCATAATTTGGCTTGCACATGCTTGCATCCAGCATGTGTGCTAGGACTTATTTCTTTAAACAACTCACCTGTTTTGCACAGGATATGGCCCAAACTTGATCAGTGTGTTTCTTTTCCAGATGTGTGTTCCTCTCATTGACCTGACAATTGGTGTACCAACTTTTTCATCTCTCTGACATATTCTACTTTCAGTTTATACATATAGCACTCATTCTCAATGAAACTGACAAAAGCATGTCACAGACATTCTTATTATAATTTCATCAACATTGGAATGCAATCGTGAAAAAGAATGTGCCGAGCGAGAAATAGGACCATTCCTAGTACTGGACATACAGAATAATAACAATAGAAACTTCAAAATAAAAATGTTGCTTCTTAAAATGAGAATACTCAACGTAAAAATGGATGTCGCAAAGAACAACTCTTTCTTTTATGCATATGTTTTAAACATTTAGATGCCTTTACTCTGTATAAGAATCAATTTCATACAAGAACCTTGGTGATAAAATGCCAGTGGAAAGTCCTCATTGTGATAAAACACTTCATTTTAAAAAAAATGCATTGCATTTACTGGAAAAACCATGTCACACACAAGGTTAGTGTATATTGTTTTTACGAAAACAAAGCCATGCTGTGGATATTAAACCATGTCTATTTAAAACCTTAAGAGAATTATATTACTAAAGGTATTCTCATTTATAAGCATACATAGCATAAAAGTCCACACTAACAGTCTGAAATAAGTGACACACCTCTGGGGATGTTTACGTTGTATCATTACGTGACCCTATAGCTGTGCCATACAAACATGTTTACGTTGTATCGTTACATGACCCTATAGCTGTGCCATACAAACATTTTACGTTGTATCGTTACGTGACCCTATAGCTATGCCATACAAACATTTTACAACGATATTGACACTCTTAACCTGATCCTGAATGATTTGCAGTACATTCATGCAATCATGTCCAGTTAATTATTTTGAAACAGATTTATTTTTTATTTAAATGTTAAATATCGTTTTACGTGACAGTAGCCTTACGTGACAGCATTGTCAGTGTGGCTTTATTTTGGCGAGGTGATGATGATGATAATATTGTTCGTATTTGTTTACATTTCACTGGGCAGAGGTTTTGCGCATCATAAATGCATTTCAAATGAGTGTATAAAAGGTTGATTTCCCAAAACAAAGTGGTAAATATCCAGATACCCTGTGTGACTGTATTGTGTAATTTATTGTGCCAAAATAGGCATTATTTATTTCTGTTGTCCTACGATAAAATGTTGATAGAAGTTGTAACATCCATTGAAATACAAATATACCATGTGTCTTGCATACCAATATAGATGCGACTGATCGTCGCGAAAAATATGAATAATTGTCACGTAAAATTCAAGCGGTTACGTTACATTTTAAGTATTACCATTTGACAGTTTACAAGCTTAGTTTGAGTGTTTATTATCAACTAAGAAAGTTCAAATAAGGTGAATAGTTATAAATGTGACTTTGTTTTTCAAAACAGAGGATTTTGTTTAACAAATATCATGAAATTGTAATTAGTGAAATGAAGCAAAACCAGACGCATGTGTGATGTTGTTTGACAAGATTGAGAAAGAAAACTGCATTAGAAAAGCTGATAGTAGAAATTTTAAAGTGTGTGACCTGCTGATAAGTAGATCCACTACAGGACGGAAGATTTTCTTTAAACTGTCTATTCAAGGCCCAAAAAAAAACACCTGTGTTTCCGGTGGCCCAACCTACCCTATATTTAAGGGGCTGACCCTAAAACTTTTTAGAAAAATATTTATTTATTTTTTTATTCTGAACAATGATTTATCACAATATATCAGGTAAACTGACATCACAGAGAAGCTTTCAGTTGTATCATCAACTTGTATGGGGTTTATGAGATAAATACATGTAGAATCTTCACAATATCTTGCTCCAAAAAGAAAAAAAGAAAATAAATAAAAAAAATGCCCTATTTTTTTAGAGCATGCAGTAGGAACGCACCTATTTCTTTACTGAATGGTTTTTGAGGAATTAGCAATATGTGTTTTACGTGTAAAATGAAGTGATATGAACCTCTGTAAACTCAATTAAAAGAAGTCCATTTGCTGTTACCTATGATTCTAACGATTTATTTCTTCAATATTTGAAGTTCTAGAGAAAAACAGTCGTGCTTGTTTTGTGTTTTATGAGATCTTTTGAATGTTTTTGTATTTTTCGTGACATTTAAAAGTTTATGTTGTTTTTTTCAAGAAATCTCAGACTGTTTCGCTGCATGCTTTTGGTTAGCATAGTCAAGTGAGCCAAACGTTTGGCCAAAGTTATAGTCTATAGGTATATTTCGTTTAGTTTGTGGATTTAATTTTTCAGGCAAATATTTTCTAATTTATAGTTATGCGACGATCAGATTTCTAATCTTAAAAATGTCAGTTCCCATTGTTTGTAATATGTGAAGCTCAGTAAAAGCATTATGCTTCCGTTCCAATCCTTTATTTGTTGTGTTATTATATATATGCTTAACTTGTAAATACAATGAATAAAATATGTTTAAATTAGATGGATTTCTTGTTAGTTTAAATTTACTTATTTACATCGATTGTAAGGAAATCTCTCTGAACTTAGAAGTTTTACATAGACTTATAAAGGAAAGAAATTGAAAAGTGTTGTCTTAACTTACCAGATCGCTTTCTATATCTGTAACTGTTGCAAGCGTCTAACATGGACAAGGTCATCAGGTGAGCGATTCAGGGCCTGTTGGCCCTCTTGTTTAGTTCAGTGACCTATTTTCTCTAAAATATAGGTGAAATCTTGTTTTAAGTGCAACTCCTGTACACTGGATATGGACACCAATTTAGTAGTCTGCTCATTTCTGTAAGATGGTGGGCTAGTTTCGTTGGGCTCAGAATATAAGAATCTTTAATGGGTATACGCCGCCTATACAGTACTGATAAGAGAACCCAGGGTCTCAGCTGGATACCCATGATTTGCTCCTTAGTTTAGTCTTATCCTAATCAGTAATACTTTACCCTAGTACTTTGTTTGAATGGTGTTTTACGTCATGTTAGGCCATATATAACATTCAATTTTTTTGTGGTAGAGGCGGACCATCCACTTTATCCTGTGTAGACCCCGTGTGGTTCTGGGGGCCCCGTTTGGTTTCGGGGAAAAGAAAAGGGCCACTGCAGATCCCATTGGAGGGGAAGGCAGAGAGGTAGAACCCCACAAATTCATGTTTATCATTTTTTGTTCATGCTCATTAAAGGTCTTCATCATGACCCCTGCATTGTTTCAGGCGACATCTCGCTCATATCACTAGAGAAGTGGCAGAAAACTATAATGTGGCTCCAGCATAAATGGAGTGTCTACAATAGAATTTGCAGCAACTCTGCAGTTCAGAGTGAGAAGGTTCTAGGCCCGTTCTCCATATTTTATCTCGATGTACATGGAGGATGAGCCTGGCTCATTCCTGTTAGGCGCAATATAACCTTTCATGTGTTGGTGCGCCTTAAAACCCCAATTCAATTCAATTATCCTGTGTAGAACCAGTACTGTATACCTCACGACATCTGTAAGCACCCTCACGCTTCCTCACAAGTCGAGCTGCCAGCGGCAATCTTGAAACAGTAATCTAGCATTAAAGTGTGTGGGTGTAATTTTAAAGTTCTATGGCCATGTTAGGTTTTAGAACATTTTTATGTTTATTTTAATTGAAATCAAAGCAGAGCATTAGGTTCTTACAATTCACACATTGCAATATCTGTGAAAAAGTGGAATAAGATTTTATTTAATGACATAGAAAAGTTTGAACAGGTAAATTAATCCCCAGATTCCTGTATTGGCCAGTTATCTGGCAATAGTTGTGCAACTATTCAATTCAGATTAACCTCATTTCCCCATGAGGTCAAGCATGTAGTAAAATTTATCTATGTCTATATACAATTCAGTAGCGGATTTGAATATTTTCTTCTGGGACTGTCGGGAAATGTTCCTAAGATGTTTAAGAGTTAAAATTCTTAGTTGATAGTCAGATCTTTAAGATTTATAGACCCTCCACATAAGTACCCGGAAAAGTATCCGGAAAAGTATCCCACATGGTACCGGTACTGTGAGCACTTTAAGAGTGTGGACTGTTCAAGCTTTAAAAATCAGTTTATTAATCCAGTATCATTTTGACTTTGAAAATGCTTTCATATGATTAAACAAATATTAAATATAATTATTACTAGCGCAATATAATCAACAATAAATAACATGCAAAACCAATTTCCTTTGAACTATTCAAATGATGCATAAATAATTATAAATGATGATTTGCAAATATGCAAGTTAGGTAGTACAAAGAAATTTATATAAAAAGATCGGACAGGGAAAGTAGCATTCAAGGAGGACAGTCAACCACAAAACACACAAACAAACACGCAAACAGACAAACAAGAAGGCAAAAGCAATAATAAATGCAAACGACATCACAAACACAAAAGTGTTGACAATAGGACTACCGCCTTGGAACGGTCAGTGGCAAAGTAGGCCACTGGGGGTTTAAACCGGTTTTAGGGTGCACCAAACCTCACACTTACCCTACTGTCATCCCATTAAAACAGGACAGTGTAAATAAAGAAATCCCCGCCATGATCTAATCTCTAACCAACAAGGCAGCATCAATAGGCAATATAAGTAAAACACAAATATGCTCGTGTAAATATAATACAAAAAAACAATAGCCTAAAAAAACTAACCAGAAAAAAAAAATCCACTCAAGGTTGCATGATGCATCCTTTTGAAAATATAATAGTCAATAAAATATGTCTGTCACTACAGTAATATTAAGCCTTACTCGTAATTTACATTATTTAATGTCATTACTCATGTTTTCACATATATATCACGTTTACTTCTTTTGAAAGAGAAATACACTCAATAAGTCACGATTTATGATTTTAATACACTCATGACTTGTCACGATTTATGTTCAACGGATCAGTCTACAAGTAAATTATCTATTTTCTCTTCTATATATATCACTTAATAAATAAATCCATATGTAAAGATCCTGGTCTGGTGAATCGGTGAAGGTTTATTTACTTTAATTTGTACACTATCATAGGTACAATGGTCAACATGGCGGGCAATATACCTGTAAAACCAGCATTATTTATCATATTGCTATATTTCAGATCTGTTTCTCTTAAGTGTGTGGATGCAAGTTAATTTATGGAATGAAATAATTTAGAGTCAAATAAATTTAAATTCTGTAGTTTATGAGAAAAATCCAGACCAAAGAATAGTTATATACCAGACTGACTTGCACAGTGACACACTTGTTTAGGGATACAATTACAGAATGTACAGGAAATATAGAACGCAGGATGCAGGTAGATAACACAAACATTCATGTTTATTACTATACCAAAATATATCTATTATTATGTACCACTTGTATCATTTATTATAATCGAACATTATATTTGTAAAATGTATCAAGTTATTATATAGAGGATCGTACATGAGTACTCATACATTATTGAATTTATTAAACGAGTTGGCAAAATGATATTATGCAAGACTCTTGCCGAGCATTATATCATTTTTGCTAACAAGTTTAATAAATTCAATAATGAATGAGAACGAATGTGAGATTCTGTTTATCACATAACTTATGTCACATTACGTCAGAAAATGTACATTAATGTGACGTCCATGACATCATTAACGTTATGTTATACCACTAAATATTGAATGGTGTTATTACACTCCCACTCCGCATGTTATGTGATAAAATGATTTAATTAATGTTGCTTAGGTTGGTTACAGGATATTATACAGCCTGGCAGGGATTTCCTGATTTACACTGTCCCATTCAGTTGGGATGACAATAGGATGAAAGTAAGGTTTTATGCACTCTAGAACCTCGGGTGTAAAGCCCCAGTGGCGTTTTTGCCTCTGAAATGGATATGCTGCAAAATAAATAGGGTATGGTCTCATCGAGTTGGTTGAGTTGGTTGATTTAAACGTCGAGATGGGCGTATTACATAAAATGCTTACAGAAATCCTACAGCTTCGTATACTTTCAGGTGATGCGGTGAAGCCTGCAGTGACCAATCAACAGTCAAGCAAACAGGTATCCACGACAACCGTGACCATGGCAACAGATCAAGTGGAGGCAGTGGTGTGTAACGTTGAGGACCTTAAATCTGGAGAGTAAGTTTATTAACATATATAAAACTAAAACAAAAAATATGTCGTTAAATTATTAAGGAAAATACTAAGAAACATTTCATTGGAGAAAGATTGTAATCTAAAAGATTTTCTGGTTATAAATGACTAGTGTATGCTATTTTCAATAGTCAAATTTGTTTCATTGTCCTATGCTTATTTGCTATACATCTTCTATGCACAGTTGCATATACTACTTGGAAAAGGCTGGGTGTTGCAGGACAATCATAGATCTATGCTCGACTAATTTGCCAACTATAATTAATGTGAAGACACCAAAAGTTCATTGTATCACTGACAGAGAGCTTCATTATTAAACTTACACGTTACGTCGGGACCTGCTTAGATTTTTCAGTTAAAATGTTAAATTCGCTATCCGGCGTTCGCGCCACTTTTGGTGCCTCACTTGTTTTTAATAACTTTACTGCCTCGCTATTACAGGATGAGGGAGGTTGATGTGGGTGGGGTAGGGAAAGCTCTCTTGGTCAGGGAAGGTGAAGACTTCTACGCCATCGGATCAAAATGTTCGCACTATGGCGCACCGTTGTCCAAGGGTACGTAGAACAAATAAGTAACTGTCACAGTGAATTAAATATCAAAGCTTGATATTTGCATATCAGATAAGAAGGTATTTATCTACCCTTTATCCTAAAATAAGCATATTCAGTAAAAGCTACAGCTGCATCAGATTTTACCCCTTTCAATCACATCCTTGTCTACCATTATTTACCTTTTATTTCCGAATTCATGCCTTAAAGGGACACATGGCAATCTTGAAATTTTATTTTTAAAAACTCACGGCGTCCTGTTAGTTTTTCTCTTAACTAGCATTTGTTTAATCATTAATGTTAATTGTTAGAATAGTTCAATGCAAATTATTTTTACATTTTACTTACTTTTTATAATATTGCACCAATAATATATTTAAACATTTGGTAAAATAGTGAAGTAAGTGAAATCTCATATTTTTTTTATTTAATTATCAAAGTCAAAATGATGCAGGATAAGTAAATCGAGGAACAAATTTTAATGTTTGAATAAAACTCAAAATTGCCTAATCGTTATATTGAAAGTGAAATTATAGGTCAGTAATATCTTATTGATCCTACGGTTCTATTTCCTGAGTGTATGCCTTCTTTCATTTTATTTGTTTGCTTAGCCATATTAAGCAAATATATTTAATGGGTAAATAATAAAAAAATGAAGCATCATCTACCTGGGTGCCTATTACATTCAAGTTCTAATCAAATAGTGAGTGGAGATGAGTAAATATTTTGTCCACATGACTTTGTATGCATTTAGAAACACGGCAAAATCCTTCAAGTAATAATAATTATTCCTGTTTTAGGTGTCCTGTGTAATGGAAGAGTTCGCTGCCCTTGGCATGGTGCATGTTTCAATGTGAAGACTGGGGATATTGAAGAGTTCCCCGGTCTGGACAGTGTGCCTTCATACAAGGTATGCCCCTGATCCAGTATGTTGTTGTACAGGTTCTTACCGGATATTAAGTTGATAAATACCTACTCAAATACAGTATACCACCGTTTGTTTAATTACCCGAGTGTTGAGATGCATTTTACAAAAGGGGAGCATTTATATAAGCCCTTTTTAACAAGAAAAACAATTTTTTACTTAAGATATATTATAAACAAAATGTAAAAATGCTAGTTAGCATGCTCTGCATTAAAAATGACATTGTGCCACTAAAATACTGAAATTCGATGTGAGATTATGAACTTTAACTCCTCATAAATAAAGTTCCAAGAGTTAATTTTCTTCAGAAAATAGTGGTGGCAGTGTGTGGGTGGGTGTGGGGTGGGGGTGAGCGTTTATTATTAGGAAAGCAATTTAATAGGTGTACGGTACAAAATTACACATTATACCTTCAATTTTGTTAAAATATTGTTTTCTTAAGTAGTATAACTATAAAACTTAAGGGGAATGTTGACATACTTTCATACATGCTTTATTCACTCCTTTATTCAGGAGTTCTGAATGGAGTAGAGCCTGTAACATGAAACGTGAACATTATTTATTGGCAATTTGTCTGGCACTATTATACATATTATGTGTGAGTTAAACATTTTTCATATGTTTTGCTGCCAGGTGGTAGTTGACGATGGAAAAGTCAAAATCACCGCAGACAAGGCATCTCTTACGAACACCAAGCGACAGAAAGGGATGTGCAAGAAGACTTCTGGGAAGGATGTCCTTATAATCGGTGGTGGCCCGGCATCTGTAGCGTGCGCCGAGACTCTAAGACAGGAGGGTTTCCAAGGTGACATCACCATAGTAACGAAGGATAAATATATACCGTACGACCGGATCAAATTAAGTAAGGTATGAACGGGTATAAACTACTACTGCAATATTTGATTAAGTTTGACTGACAATTTTAAATATTTGGCAGGTTCTAAAGAGAAATACTTTCTGATTTATTACAGTTTCAACTGTTTCTGACGTAAACGTTATTTCAATTATAGAATATTTTCTCTATCAAATATTGTTCTGATACTTGATTTGATAGACAGTGCTGTGATTTTAAAAAGGTATACGAGTGATACCATTTATTTCCAACATTTGAATATCACATGAGATGAAAGTTTTTGCTTCTATACAGAGAATCCTAAACTTATAAAAAATCATCATTGTTACGCTTATTTAATGCAAAATAATGTTAACCTATAAAGTAATGAATATATATCTTGTGTATAAAATGTTAGGTTTAACAGCTATTGCTTGGCATTGTTTAAAATATTCATTATAATATATACATGTATATGTTTTTATTTTCAGGCAATGGATGTCAAGCCAGAAGCAATTGCACTTAGAACGGCCGACTTCTATAAATCACATGACATCACTGTTAAAACAGACAAAGAGGTAAGATTACTTGAGCTCCTGGTCTAGTCAGATCTATGTGAAGTAGGAAAAACCCGTAACCCTTAACCTGCTAAGCATGACTGTAATAGCCCTTGCCTCCATTGTGACCCCAGATCAGCCTGCGAGTAACTCACAGGCTGATCAGGGTTTACAATGTCCGATCAGTCATTTCACCCAAAACACCCTTTTGTCAAATAAATGGAATGGTCTTAATTCAAAGACCCATTATATATATGTAGGGGGTTAAGGATTAAAGAAGCATAATATGTTGCAATCCTAACTGCAGACTGCCTATTATTTTCACACCTCATTAATTTTGTAGTTTATTTGAAATGCTTAAAAGTTAGCAACCAGCGTTGGTATTGGGATGTGTGAAATCTCACTTAAAAGACCCTAGCCTCTGTCCAATCAACTACATATCTAGACAGGAACTCCCTGGGTCTTTTCATACCTGCTCAAAGGAGCAACTAATAAATTACCCGATACAAAAATGTGTATCCAATGAGTTAGTTGATTTAGGTTTATAGCCTTGTGTTTACATGTGGACCCAGGGTGAATAATAAGGGATTCTCCTTTGGTCTTTACATCTGAACCTGGCATAAATAACTGGTGTTCTCCTTTGGTCCTTTCATCTGAACCTGGCATAAACAACTGGTGTTCTCCTTTGGTCCTTTCATCTGAACCTGGCATAAATAACTGGTGTTCTCCTTTGGTACTTGCATCTGAGCCTGGCATAAATAACTGGTGTTCTCCTTTGGTCCTTGCATCTGAACCTGGCATAAATAACTGGTGATCTCCTTTGGTCCTTTCATCTGAACCTGGCATAAGTAACTGGTGTTCTCCTTTGGTCCTTTCATCTGAACCTGGCATAAATAACTGGTGTTCTCCTTTGGTCCTTGCATCTGAACCTGGCATAAATAACTGGTGTTCTCCTTTGGTCCTTTCATCTGAACCTGGCATAAATAACTGGTGTTCTCCTTTGGTCCTTTCATCTGAACCTGGCATAAATAACTGGTGTTCTCCTTTGGTCCTTGCATCTGAGCCTGGCATAAATAACTGGTGTTCTCCTTTGGTCCTTTCATCTGAACCTGGCATAAGTAACTGGTGTTCTCCTTTGGTCTTTACGTCTGAACCTGGCATAAGCAACTAGTGTCATTAGATCTGGACTTGATAGCCTACTTGATTAAAATTGTGGGCATCTATCAGATTCCAATTTTTAGCACGCACCCTAAATTTTCCTCACATTTTTCAATAATCACTAATTTTTAGCATTCTTTAATCTATTAATAGCCTAGAAACAATTTGAACAGTGAAGTTTAAACATACTACACATTTTTCTTCAGGTGAAGACAGTTAGCGTCGCTGACAAGTCGGTCAAGTTTGCTGATGGATCATCGGCTACATACGACTCTTTGTTGGTCGCAACTGGGGGACAGTAAGTCGGACGGTTTCTTTGATAGTATTAGAATTGTATTAACTCTTTCTCTCTATTTTACTGCTGCATAAATTTGCTGAATCGTACATTAAATTAAATTTAAGTCTTGACTAGTTTTAAAAAAAAAAGTATTTACACAAAAGTTATTGGCCGTTTTTAAAAATATGAAGGAATTGATGCAGACTATGCCCTCTCCATATTATGCATACACATTGGCGGCACTGAAAAAAGTGAACTTATCTTCCATTATTTACCACAATCAAAATCAGTGCCGATTATTCCCATCTGATCATTTACAGGCCACGAGTGCTTCCCATCCCTGGTGTTGATCTCCAGAATGTGTTCTCTCTACGCACTCCCGACGACGCCAACCAGATTGCTGAAAATGCCGTCGGCAAAAATGTTGTGATCATTGGCTCCTCATTCATAGGTGGGTTTGTTGATTGATGATAATAAATGTGTTGAACATAATGATATGTTGTAACTATAGCAATCACGGGTATGCTTATTTGAATGGAAGATTCTGCAGTATGCTTGATGAATAGATTGATAATAGTTTGCTAATTTCTTATCTTCAGACCTGGCAATTCTCTGGATAAAATCCAGAATCTTCGGATTACCTCACTTAAATGCAATACAGCTAGGAAAATAATAAACACGAATCTTGCGATTTTTTCAATAGTTCTTCTGCATGATCACTGGATTTATGTCTACTTCTTACCAAATTTCTATTCACTTTTGTTATTTTTTTTCTTTCTGTCTTGACTTTGTGTAGAAAAAGGAGTGAAGTGTTACTTGTTTTCATAGCGACACGGTAGACCGCGTCACGTTCATTTTTGCATATAGTTTATTTTTGCATATAGTTTATTTTTGCATTTATTTTTGCATATAGTTTATTTTTGCATATAGTTTCTTGTGTGAACTGTATGTACTAGATCTTTAAAAGGTGGATTATCGTTGTTTATTGGGTAGTCAAGCTCAATTCCACGAAGCTGTTCCACAAATAACCATTTACCTTGACTTAGAGGTCATTAACTTCGTCAGTTCAACGGATTTTGGGGAACTGCGTACACTAGATCTGTCTTAACTTGAATCAATTGAATTGAATTGAATTGGATTATATTGTCGTACCAACAGCTAAGGTCATATGGCGACTTTTCCAGCTTCCATTGGTGGAGGGTAAAACCACCGATGTTCTGCAAACCAGCTGGATAGCTTCCTCACATAAAACTTGAATCAAAGTTTAATATCGGGTAGTACAGCATGATTAATTAAAGCAGGCCTACACGTGACATTGACCTTGAATCTAACAGGTCATTATGAATTAAATCAACTAAACTTGGATCATAGTCTTATTGTGAGCATAACATGAGTTCCACAAACGACCGTCACTGTTACAATTTTCCATTTCTTGCATAGAAATTGTTTTTTAAGCTTCAGCAAATATTTTCACAAACCTCACTTTAAAATAATGAATAAATTCGGCTGAATACTGTAGATTAAATGGATTGAATATTCAGATTTGTATAGATGTTTTTTCTGCTTTAAGGCACAATTCTGCTAAAAATATTGCATTATTTTACATACTTTTTCACTGTGTAACATAGTTTACATATCTTTTCACTGTGTAAAATAGTAATCCGATATACACGGTGTTTATAAACTTATAAAGTGAGACTGGGCAAATGTTTGTATTTGTTAATAGTGTCTTTCTTATATAGCAACTCAAATTTCATGTAAAGCATCTTCAGATTTGAGTATTTTAATCATGCTTTTATTAATTTCTGTGTTAATAGGTGCATAATTATGCATTATTTTATAAACATAACACATGCATTTAATCTGGTACAATGGCATAGTTGTGAAGTTTGGCAGTTTAGGTGCTTTAATGTCTTATTGCTTTCACATGGATTGAACATACTTGATAGATGTATAAAGAACTTTTTAAGCCTCCAAAGGGAGGTCATATAGTAATCGCACCATCTGTTTATCTGTCCGTTTGTCCATCCGTCCGTCTGTTCGAGACGATCATGTCGCAGCTATAACTTTGAAAGTACTGAAGGGATTTCCATGAAACTTCACACATGTGTTCACCACAGTGAGGTGTGTCATGGGCATGAATCAGGGCTGTACCGCAAAGGTTAAGGTCACACATGAAGGTCAAATGAGTAAACCTTTTAGGAAACATTTGTCACTTTCTGCATAATTTCTTATTTGCTTCTTGCACACAATGATTTCCTTATCTTAGAAATTAGTTATTTAATCTTATTGCCATTATAAAATCCCAAAAAATATTTCAAAGCTTTTTATAGTTTTAAAGCCATATAAATAAGGGAATATTCAAAGAAAAATAGTTTGAGGTATAATAACAGTGGCAATTTTGTATCACATTCCTTGTTCAATAAAAATAAAGATACAGCCATGTGATGCTTAAACTTAGATTTTATAATTTTAATGCAATCCTTATCAAACAAATTTATTAAAAACACTTTTTTTTTATCTTTAATAACTTTGAAATGTAACAAACATTTGAGCAAAAGATACTCCCATTTGTAGGCATGGAGGTGGCGGCCTATCTGGCAGACAAAGCCAAGTCCGTCTCCGTAGTCGATATAATCAAAGTTCCGTTCCAACTTGCCCTTGGTGACAAAGTTGGAGGCGTGTTACAGAAGGTACATTTAGATAATGTCCCTGTTTCAGGTGGTTGGAGTTGCATCCCTTTGCATTTTGAAGACTGGCTCAGTATTTGATGTCTATCATAAATCTGAATATTTTGAGATGTAGTATTTCAGTAAGCTAATAGTTGAGGCTATATCAATAATGACTTGATTTCATGAAAGAACCAGTTTGAAGCAACTTATTCATTCATGCGGCCTTACAAAAGTAGAAGTAATGCATTAAAAGTGTAATATTAAAGATATACTTGCTTTTGATGACTTTAATACCAGTATTTTATTGTACAGGTTTGCTCTGACATTCTTAAACTCTTATAATTACCCATTTCACAGGCCTTTTGACGTGGCATTTTGTAAATGCAAACAATAATTACATGGGAACACCAAATAAATCACATGTTTTAGACCTTTAAAAGTACTGAGCCAGTTTCAGAAGCAATTCGACACACTACATATGTTATACAAGCTTATGTTTACTGCACTTAGCTCACTCACTCGCTGATTATGGAGGAATCGTAATAATTGCTAACCTTTCTTTATACTTGCTATGTTAGCTAAAATACTGCCATTTCTTTTACTTATAGTTACACTGCTTTACAGGGACACCCAGCAATCTTGATTGTTCTTAAACTCGTGGCTTACTGTTGGTTTTTCTGCAGACCTTGAACATTTCCAAATCATAAATATTATTTGATCAGTTCAGTGCACATTACCGGTACGGACTTATTGTTGATTATATTGCTCCAAGAATTTTATTTAAGACTATGGTAAAATAATGAAGATTAAATTAAAATTCCTAGATTGTATTTCTGTTTCTTTAACTATATGCAAGTAGATTTAAAGTCAAAATGATACCATCAGAGGTATTGCTTTGAAACTTGGTACGTGTATTTGATTGGCGAGGTAGTCCGAGGCTTTAATGTTTGATATCTACTTCAAGATTGTTGGGTGTCCCTTTAACCTGGATCTGCTGATAATGTTGTATTGCTTATCTGGCTTTATATTATAAATAGCTGGTCCTGCAGAGGAATTGTCATTGTTTTTCTTGGTAGATCATTATCACCTGATGTTCTCCTGCATAGCCTGTAAATCATATTGTCACTCAGAGTTTGTTATAGCGGGGGACATTTGGCTGCATTTGTGCAATGGTATTTTGTCTTAGGTCGAACAGTTACCAATTTTACAAAAATAAAATTTCCTGGGATATCTTTTAAGCAGATTTCAATGAAATTTGGGTATTTTATAACAACCCTTACAATGAGAATATGTTGATAGCTGGGGAATCGTACAGGAAATATATATACAGAACATACACAGGAAGAATCCAGTATATAACATTAACTTTCCATATAAACAAGCTAACTTTTGTACTTGTAACTCAAAGGTGTGGAACTTGAGTAGTGGTGCAGTACTGTGATAGCACCAGAATTAGTATTTACTACTTAACGACAGCAATTTGCTGTAATGAATGGTGCAAACAATAGTTGCTCTTTTAATTAATGCAATATACAGTGTATTGAGTGTTTTACCAGTTAGGCATGAAATGTGAATGTAATCCGGTTTAACATCTCGTTAATACATATAAGACCTTAAACGAGTTCCCATTCCTTGTAATATTCATGAAACCAGTTATGAATTATTTTAATTTTAACGAGTCTTTGTTAAAATCAAAAATAGTTGATAATGAATTTCAAAAATCTTATACGGAATGTGGACAAGTTTAAGATCCTTTTTATCGCATACCATTTCAGTCAAATCAAATGCGTAAAAAAATAAGATGAACAAAACCATCAAGACGTCATAAAAACTTTAGTGCCAAAATGTCGTGCTGTCATAAATGTCCTTTAGCACCAAAACATCATATGTCGTGTCGTAAACAAGACTGGATATCAAAGAGTTTGTGTTTTATTATCGTTGCCTTCGCAAAAATAGGGGATATAGAAATGGCATTGTCTGTGTATGTGTTGCAAACTTGTATCGCCAACTCAAAAACCATTACACCTACATACACCAAAGTTGGTGTGCAAGATCACTATTCACTATTGTTTGGGGCGCTTGTTTCAGCCAAAGGTTTTTCTGCAATAGCTTGAGCAATTTAAATAATACGTACATCAGTTGTATATCACTAGAACTGGCATTTTTAGTGGTAAATAAAACTACTTTACTTTTGAAAATCGGCTGAGAAATAAATATTTTACAGCCAAAATGATTTTTTGATGGGGCTTTTCCTATGTAAATTCCTTGTTGGTGAACAGCAGAAAATCAAATAATCTCATAACTTCAGTAGCCTTCATATTTTGCTATAAAACTTTCAGAGTGTTTTCATTTACACATTAAAATCATTTTTGAATATAAGTTCTATTTTTTCAATTGTTTTACGCAGCAAAATTTTGCGTTGAAAAAGCCCTATCAAAAACAACTTTTGTATGTGAAATTTTTATTTCTCAGCTGATTTAAAAAAGTAAGGTATTTACCACTAAAAATGTCTGTTTCATGTCTATTTATTTAATATACATTTTATTTGGGTACTAGTTGAATTTTGTCTTAAGTCCAAAAAACCTTTGGCTCAAGCGCCCCAAACAATAGCAAATATTGATATGTAGGTAGCAAGGGGAGATAAATCCAATACAAATTACAGGAGTTATTTCCCTTTTGTGGCACCGAATTTATAAATTTAGTCCGTTTGTCAAATTTTGTGTACCCACTGTCCCAGGGAGAAGGGGAGGAGCTTGGACTGTTAAACTTGCTGTCCAAGAAGAAGGAGAGGGTCAGAGACTTACAACTTTAAAAAGGCTTGGTACAGGTTTAACGGTTATTCCATAAAAAAAAACTTAATATTGTTCCACTTACAAGTTAATCATGCAGTGATTTTCATGTGTTTTATTTAGGCTTAGAAGTTGCGTCATACATGGCCAGTAAGGCGGCAAGCGTTCATGTGATATGTCGTGGCGAGTGTCCGTTAGAACATGTATTTGGCAAGAGAGTTGGGCGAGTGTTTCTAAAGGTACAGTCAGAACTCTCAAAAGACCAGTCTATAAGAGACCACCTGCTTTAAAAGTGTTTTAGTTCCAATTGAATTGTTATGCCTTTCCAGTAAAGTTTATATGTCTATTATTATTCATTAGGGTTAGTTTAGGGTTAGGGTTTTATTAGTAAAGTAGAAAAAATAGATTTATTGGCTAGTTTTATGTGTTTCTGGAGGGTGCATGTGGTATTTTATATGCCCCGCCATGAAATTGAGAAGGGCATTTATAGTGTTAACCTTGTCTGTCCGTCTGTACATACAGGTGAAAATTTGTTTTACATTCAAGTTTTTCATTAAGTTCATTTTTATGTGATCACTGAACACAGGTTTAAGCTTGAGTGCATGGCAATATGAATAGATATATTCATTAATATAGGGAAATATTTAGCATGGTCTGGTTTTCATTTTTGATATGATTTTCATTTTGACAAAAAATATATTCTGGTTATTTATTTTTTCGTGATAATATCACGTAAGTCTATGTAATCATTTTGTCCTCATTTAGTAAATCTATTTTTGATAATATGAGATCTGTTGAGAAAATCCATCCAAAATCCATTTTCTCAGCATGTATTTACTACTACATTTATGATTCTCCACGATGCAACAGTCTCCCAGCACTCTCCCTAGTTGTTTAGCCTCAACTCCACTTTCATGTGAACACTGATTAGTTGAATGTGATTTAAATCTGTTAAAATGTATAATTAATATGGTGCCAGTTGTCAATCATTGATCCATTTAACCAATCAAACCAATACTGATTACAAACAAACCAATACAAACCAATACATTACCTCTGACAAACAATAACACATGCATCAGTATTATAATAAAAGTCTGACATCAACAATAGGTCAGAGATATCTAAGTACTGGCATCATGTTAATTATTTACTTGCTGTAAACTGTCTGTTTTCTGTAAATAAAATAAAATGTGAAAAACAGTGAATAATTCTCACGAGGGCTTTTACTAAATACATTAGTAATTATTTGTTAAAATTTACTTAATTGTTAAATTGCCACTTGTTCATTAAAGAAACTTAAGACTGCTGCATTAATAGGTTAACATTTCTGGATATTGTCTTATTAAATTGATATTAAAACATTTTCCTACAAAACCGTAGGACAGTTATTGACAAGACACTTTTTTTTTTTGTAAGAAGTAAGTTTAGTTCAGATTAATTTTAGTACAATTGCAAATTTTAAAAATATCTTGTCTTTTCTTAGGGCTATTCTATTCAAATATACCCAAGACCCCAGGAAGGCAATTTAATAAACATATTTGGGTGAAACTGATTTTCTGAAATTTGATTCCTTTAACTTAATTTTGCATCGTTCTATAGGTCGGTGTTTATAGTTTCAAAAGTGCCTTCCTGGGTCCCATGTAATTGTTTAAATAGAATAGCCCTTAACTTATAGAGGTAAAAAAAATAATTATTATTTGAGAACTAATGAGTGTCATTTTATATTTGTACAAACAGATGCATGAAGAGAAGGGAGTGAAGTTCCATTTTCAGGCTGGCATCAAGGAGTTTGTCGGCAATGACGGCAAGATATCGGAGGCCGTTCTGTCCACTGGGGCACGAATCCCGGCAGATATTGCCATTCTCGGAGTCGGTATGGCTCTGTTTTGCTCACTGTTTATGGAAATTATTCTGAATGCGGACTTATAAAAATAGATGTTACACCACAAAACAATTACGTCGCTGAAATATCCATGCACTGCCGAAATTTAATTCAGTTCAGGAAACCTGTTGACGACAATAAAGTACTGAATTAGATCAAACCAACCCTAAAAAAACAACACATATAGTACTATATTGTACTAAAATTGCAAAAATCAGGTATGGGGATACTTAAGTCATTTTCATTCATTTATTACAAAACATGTCGATAAAATAATAAGTATCGTTTAAGTCGGTATAAAAACAAAAAATCATGGACGTACTATATTTCAATTATAGGTGTGGTTCCAGCAACAAGTTTCCTCAAGGATTCTGGGATTAAGATGACAGACCGCGGCTTTATTCCTGTAGATGAGGTATGCTTCCTACTTCTTTAAGGAGTGTACAAATGTCTGAAATTGAGTGAAAGGGACAGTGATATTTTAGTGGAAGGGCTATTTAAATGAAACGAAAGTTTCTGAACACGGTATTCAATTCAGGGCTTTCCCCAGCCATTTAAGGCGTGGCGGTGCCGCGATGCCTTCAACTCAGAAAGTGACTTACCGCCACGCCTTAAAGTAGCCGCGATGCTTTAAATTCGTTGCCGCGATCCCTTAATCCTATCAATATACAATTTTCCCTTAGGCCATATTGAACAGCTGACCGATTACCTGACTGTGTGTAAACTGCCTGAAGCTATGACGCGTGTTGATGCAGTAAAGGCGGTCACGTGGTACTCAATACACAGGGCTTGTGTTACTGTGTTATGCCTGGCAGGTTATATGCTAAGTGTTATGTAAACAACAGATGATTGGGGGAGTGAGTGCCGCTAATTAAATTTGGTTTATTGCCCAATTTGGTCATGATTAAAGGTGAGCAGTATCGTTGATTGGTATTTGTAACGCATTGGGATAAATGACGGGTTTTAATGGATAATTTAATTGAACGTTTATCGTGTATTAGATGAATTTGTAAACACTAATCAACGTTTAAATCGTCAGCTTTGTTGGTAAGTATCATGAATGAGGTAGATATTTTGTAATTATTTAATAATAACTCAATCAAATAATTAAGGTTGCATATTTAACTGATTTTTTATCTTGATAATTACGCTAATTAATTGATATTTTCGGGAACTTTAAAGAGAAATCGTCAGTTTGCTTATTGAAGTTCAGTGAAGATTTTGTAATTATATAAATATTTTTTTATTAAATAATTAAGGTTGCCACCAATTGCATTTGATATTAGAATATTAGCCTAGCCACCAAAAACAATGACCTAGACAAATTCAATAGCATTTGGGACCCATATAAAGAACAAATTTTAAACCTTTAAGTCCTAAAATCTCAAGAATACCATCCCATGGACAAACATATTTTTAAACTTGTGTTAATATATAATAATAGAGTTGGACCAGGTGAAGAAGGCAATACCACACCCAAAACCTTATCTTCTATAAATAATCATAATCCTTAAATAAGTTAAAAGTTGACTATTTATTGTTCCCAATATAAATTGTTTGATAAACGCACATTATCATATGCCGTAAGCCAGATGTATTATATAAATGAATAAGGTGAAAAAATGTGGTGTGAGAGTGTTTTCTATTTGTATATATGTATGTGATGATTGTACAGTGTGCGGTGGGAACCCCGACCCACAACACACTTATTTACGGGGATAATAAATGGGTTGACCACTATGGCAACTGAAAAAAAAAAAAAAGAAAAAAAAAAAAGAAAAGAATATTAGCCTATATATAGCAAACAGCAAACAGTGTTATGTAATACAGTATAAGAAAGTGTTTCGTTGTATGTGCTAAATAAGTTAAAGAAACTGTTTAGTGATTATATGTGCTATGAGATGTCTTTTATTCTGTCAGAAAGTGATTTTCTAGCATTTTTTATTAAAAGATTTTGAAATAAATATATAATAAAATATGATGTTTTTTTATTATTTCATTCATTCCTTCTGATACCAGATAAACGCCAAATCTCTTCTAATCAACTGGCATTTAAAAAAAAAATTGACGCGGGAAGGGGGTACCACCCCCTTTCCCACACCCATCCCCCTTTGTACGCAAAAAATGCCACCACTCCTTAAAACAAACCTGGGGAAAGCGCTGGGTATTCATTGATCTATATTTTTGCGTGGCTGTTATTCAAGTGATCTCTCAGTTTTAAGGCAGGCATCTAGAATCATCAATATCTGGTGGAATGCCAAGCAATTGACTCGTATAAGTTTGAGCCATCGAGTTCCTACATAAATTGAGCTCAAGTGTAATTTAGTTTATTGCAATTAACTTGTAAAAATATAGGGGTAGAAAATGCTTTTTTTTTTCAATTCTGATTTGTAATTTATTTTGTAAACTTAATAAACGTGTATTCAGTCATCTTACCAAATCACACACCAAAGAAAGGTTATTTGACAATAAATAGAAAACATATACAAGACAAAGCATAAGAAATGACAGTTTGGGCTACCACTTTCACACATTCTATAGAACTCTGAAAAATACACATACCGGTACTATTATACAAGTTCACTCAGACATAAAACAAAAAAGCTTATGTCATAAAAAATTCTCAGACATAAAACAAAAAAGCTTATGTCATAAAAAATTATTTGCTCTTTCGACAGAATATGGCGACTGAACAATTGGATGTATATGCAGCAGGTGATATTGTTGAGTTCCCACTCTTCAGTGTAGGAGGAAGCCGCGTGAACATTCAACATTGGCAGATGGCACATGCACATGGTGCGTACTAGCGTTCTGTCGTCCATATCTTTGGCTGAATGTGGAACTATTGTAGTGTCATCTTCGTTTCTATATAGTAACAATAGTTTCGCCTTCACCACTTGATATTTGATACTTTCCAAAAATGTATTACTTCATTTGAACGATATTTGATTTTACTTGGCGTTGAGTTGAATAATTTAACAGATTTTCAAAACGTTTTAAAACAACAGTATGTTTAATTTTCAATCTTTACAAACATGAGAGTATACGACTTACGGTAGGGAATAATATTTCTGCCAAACATTACATGGTCCCATTAAGCGATGGGAAAGCTTATATTAGCAGGATTTTATAACAGGTATTTAGACAATCAAACACGTTTAAAACATTTTTACTGGTTAATAAATTACCTGTTAAATGTTTTAATTTTACAATATGCAAACTTTTTACGCCAAAATTAAGGTTTTATTTCATACCCCAGCCAACTCCATATTTCCCTTCTTGGAGAAGGGTTAGATGGGGTATGAAAGTTAATACTCGGACCATGTAATGTTTGCAATAAATCAGCAAGTCTCCAGGCGTTTATTGAAACAACTTGAAACTTATCCTCCTGTAAAAAGTTATGCGACCTTTTTAGCCATTGTTGACGTATACATACCTGTATTATAAATAACCCATTTGTAATAATACACAGTATTCACTTAACAATATGGGATTGAATCTTATTTTTTCCATAGTATGCAAAGTTTTATTCTGTTCTTTTCCTTGAATTGCTCAGTCGCTGTTTAAATTTATAAGACTTCCAAAAACTGTGTCATCTGTTTGATTTTACATTTAAATAAGAATATTCTGCCTTTAATTGTATGAATTGGTGTATTTATAGGCAGGAATGCAGCCTTGAGCATGGTGGGTAAAACCGAACTCATCAGAAGTGTGCCATACTTCTGGACTGTCATGTATGGGAAAAGCATCCGATATACAGGTAAATCATTTCGTTATATCTATTATTCAGCCCCGTATGGTTTCGGGGCAGGAATATGGCCATGCCTATCCATGCAGAAAGGTATTTAATGCCTGTGAATTCATGGTCGTTCATGGTCATTTCGTCATTTTTTTGTTCATTAAAGCTCTTTATTGGGTTCATTAAACTTCATCGTGAGCGCTGTATTGTTTCTGTTGCTAATTGAATGGTGACAGAAAACAGTAACCAGGACTCCTGTGTAAAATGGAGCGATTACACGGGAATTTGCAGCAACTCCCTAGTTCTGTAGGTGAGAAGGTTCTAGGCACATTCTGCATTTTTCATCTCGATGTAAATGGAATGGGCATGGAATGTTCATTCCTGTTGGCACCATATAACCTGTTTGTGATGGTGCAGCGTAAAACCCAATTTAACTTCTTTCTTTTTTCACATGATTTAAGTGCTCATTTAGGTGTCAGACATGCCAACATTGTCTGGTTTTAATTTCACGTATTCTTGGCCATGCAATGGTAATAAAATCTCTTCTATAGATTTCACCCCATGGCAAATAGTACAAGGGAATCCGTAAACCCGTTGAATATACCTCAAACAGTAGCTTGACCTTTGAACAATCGCCAGACCATCAAGGACGTAGCTAGCTGAATGCAGAGTCTGCATAAAAACATAATTACATCTTCGAAAAATGCAATAAAAATGCGGGACCAGGGCTTCTAAAATTGCCGGTTTCTCGGTCTTCAGACCGAATTCTGTGTCTCCGGACCGATTTTATTTTCAAAATCCCTGTTAAAATCGGTCCCAGATATTTCATCTATAGGTCGTTAAATAATCTACAATTACCTTACACACTCCTTGAAATATGCCTTGCGGCAATATTCTTTGATCCATAACACGATTGTTTGTCACTCGCTGTGCGAAAGTAGGTCAATTTAGTCAATTTGGACTAAACCATTACCGATAGTAGGGAGTTTTCCGGAAGAGTCTATAGCGGGGTAGCATATGCCTTTGATGTGTGATCAGTGAAAGTATATCACGCGTTCTGTCGGTGCACTGAAGCGAGTGTTACCGACTGTAATTTCTTTGATATACCGTTAGTCGTAAGGTGTTAGCCTGTTTCCTTCTGTCGGTTTGTTTTTTTAAGTGGCCAAAGCTGGGAATGAAGTTTGTTTGCGTCATTAAAAAGAATTAAAATACCGAGATGTGTTAATTGTTTGTTTGATTTTTTTTTGCAATAACTTTAAAGGAGCCCTTTAATACCCTTATAACTTATATTTATTTGATAGATCTATTGGTATAAAAACTATTGATATATTTCTCACGATTAAAATCACAACCGAAACACGTTATTATTACGTTTCCATATATCACACGGCACACCTTTACGGAAATCAACGGGAAAAAATCCGGAATATTACGAGTTTACCCGAAGTCCAACTTCGGCGATGACGTCACACAGATGCCCAGGGCGAACAGCGACTCGGATGTTTCAGTTTCTGAGAGTGTACTTTTTTTTCAAGCTGATTAAAGTTATTATATCTAAAAAAAAAATCAATAAATGCTTATCCGATCTGATTATGATTTACATGATCAGATTATTGCTTGCTAATTTCACTAATTTCTTATAAATCAATATATTTTTTTAATAATTATAGTACATGAACCTCTAGGCCAAATTGTTGGATACAGCCAGAACAAAGTCATTTTATGACACTGTGTATTCGGTAACAAGTGAAAGAAGGGTTTATGATCCTGGCCATATCCTGTTATCACCTTTCTGTAACACGGTCAGTTAGTTTTATGACACTGCATATTCTAGATTAAGTGGCCAGTAAGGGTTTTATGGCATTTATGGTATTTCGCAGTACTTAGCTACTTTTAGCCAGCTTATATGGCATCAAAGAGTTTTATCACCATGTGTATTTCACCATCAGTGGTGTTGAATTCAGTGCTGTATGGAACAAAGCATAATTAGGTCAATATAACTTTATAGAGCTCTCATTTATAAAAAAGAGGCTACTACATAAGAAAAATGGCGATGGGAATATAAACCTTATAATTAGACATAATATTATATACCAAATGAAATTATATATGTGGCTCATTACCTGCTCAAACAAATAGGGTAGATAAGTAGTGAGAATTATCTTTTTCTTCACTCATTATTTTGTAACCTGATAAACTAACTTCAAACATATCTTTGTTGATATCATCATTTATTCTATACCTAATTTATACATCCAATCGTAGACGCTCTTTCGAGTCATGTGACCGTACAATATATTTCCGTATCGGGACGCACGCGCGTACAAAATATCCCGTATTTTGTTCGTATTGTACGCTTCACAGGTTCCATGTTAAACCTATGATAAAGACCGAAACGCGTGAAAAGGTCCGAATAAAAATCAGAACCGACAGGCTTCTGTCATTACCTAACCATAAATTGTTGTCAAGTAATGAAAACCTATCTATTGCACATATTTTTATTTAATTTTCCTTTATAACAAAAAAAAAACACAAAAAACTAGCATAATATATCATTGTTTGAAACTGACCTTCGGTAGTATTTAATCACTGTTGACAACGGAGAAATGGGCATTCTTTCAAGCAAATAAAGCTTGAGAGTAAGCCATGTCGAACACAATATATAAAATACATAGACCTACATGCAATTGTGCTTTCGATGTTCATAGCGACTTGCTTGAAAGCATGAAACAAACGAAAGTTATATCCGAATTATAAATGATTGGTTAAAATAAAGGTATAGAATAAAAAGGTTACTTAACATGGTTCTGTACAATACGGGATATATTTGGACTCGTACACAGCTGGAAAAAATCATATTGGACTCGCCTAACGGCTCGTCCAATATGACTTTTCCAGCTGTGTACTCGTCCAAATATATCTCCGTATTGTACAGAACCATGTTAAATAACCTATAAATATTACAGGATACAGAAATTAGATTTGGCATAAAATGTTTGAGATCAGCCCTTAAAAACGGGGTTGGTCAGAAACCGGAACATAATTTTATTTGGCCATTTTTTTTATATAAATAATTAAAAAAAATAAAATATTGGGGTAAATATGTGAGGTCTTATTAACATGCTTGAAAAAAGGTAATATATGCTTTGAATTAGCAATACCTGTAGCCCGATTTATTACTTAGGCCAAAAAAAAAATATATGTGTTTCCGGTGGCCCGACCGAACTTATTTTTAAGGGACCTACCCTAAAACTTTTCATGAAAAAATAAATTATAAAAAATAAAAAAAAATAAAAATAAAAATGTTCTGAACAATGATTTATCACAAAATATCGAGGTAAACTGACATCACAGAGAAACTTTCAGCTGTATCATCAACCTGTATGGGGTTTATGAGATAAATGCATGTAGAATCTCACAATATCTTGCTCAAAAAAAAAAAAAATCCTACCTACCGACCCTAATTTCTTAGAGCATGCAGTAGGAAACACATCTATTTTTTTCTTTTCGGCCTTATGATAAAAATAGAGAATTCTGGAGAAGAACTTTATATAACTCTTACCCTTAGACCTTCGAATGACAATTATGCGATCAATGTGTACATTTGTCTAATTCCCACTGTGTATGCTAGCCGCCACCTGAGTGGGGTAAAACGTTGATAGGCGCATAATAAGTGACATGTTAATAAACACAAACAACAAAGACAAACTATGAAAGTATGCAATCGGTTAGTCTCATTTATTTGACATCTGGGTTTGTTACAAAAGGACGTTTACATATGCATCATGTGACTTGCGTTCGACCAAAAAACGTGTGGACAATTTTCAGACCGTGTGTAAACGTTTCTTGTAAGACGTCACTGCACTGACACCTGTATTTTGCCGTTCAAACAATGCATAGTACCTAGATAATATATTTAAACCAATGTATTTCATATCACAATGTTTTTTTTTGATTATCATTTTAGTGTGAAATGGATAACAAATGATCATTTTAGGTAAGTTGTACATTGATAAAATTGATAAAATCAGTGTATCAGTTTATGTCTAGGGCAGTATCATCCCTTATTTTTTAATAGTTTTAACTTGATATATTTACATTAATTTGTAAGTAATCCTTCATTTCTTCATCTTTCATCAGTTTTTGCGCACAATATGACCTATTTATGTGTCGACGTGCCGTAAAACACCATTCATTACATTATTTTTAATTACTACTTCATTCTTTCATGACTCATCGGTTTTTTGCGCACAATATGACCTATTTATGTGTCGACGTGCCGTAAAACACCATTCATTACATTATTTTTAATTACTACTTCATTCTTTCATGACTCATCGGTTTTTTGCGCACAATATGACCTATTTATGTGTCGACGTGCCATAAAACACCATTCATTCATTCATGTCCAGGGCAGAGAATCTCTACGGAAAGTCCACACATTAAAAAGTCAAACATGTATGCATGTCGGAGGACGGTTCATTTCAAAAATCGTCTTGCCGTTCGTAGACATGTTTTTAATCCACTTGCCAATGGTCAGAGAAAACGTTAAGCCACGGCTTCATGTTACAGGAGAGCAAATCCCTGAACTTCTGTGATGCAACACGCTTTTCTCAGAAATGAGTCTGCAGTCAATAAACAGTTTCATCCCTATGTATTTCAAACTTTCGGTGACAGTTGCCTTTTATGCTTCAAGAAAGTATGATCTAAGTTATCTCAATAAAATATGTGTCGTCAATCTGTCAGATATGGCGCGGTACTTTGTGTGACGTCACACACCGGAAATCAGCGGAAATAAACCCGAGGCGAATACGGATATTGTATCGGTCAACAGGTGATTTTTTAGCTGTCGATAAAAAGCACGGAAAGCGATATATCACCAAAACATGAGTTGCAATGTGTTTATATAGTGTTCTGTAATAAATATAAACAAGAAACAAGAGGTATAAAAGGGCTCCTTTAAGTATAATATTAATGACATTAATTAAGGAAAGTGACCGTTTTTTTTTAAGTCAGACCGAAATTGTTTGCGTTAGTCGTAACATTTGGTATTAATTAAGCTAATTGATGAAAAACGATATTACTCAAATTTACTCCTGCTGAAGTCGGATGTGTTGGGCCTCGACGTGGCGCAGGGGCGAAACACTACGATATGTACGAGCTGTTTGGTAATTTGTACGTAGTGGCTAGCTGCAGCACAACGCATATCAAAATAAACAAGTAAAATTTGATGGCATGGCATCAGTTCGCCGCAAAAAGATTTTGGTCAATGTTGTGAGAGTGTTAGAACCGACAAATGAACTTCACGCGACTTCCGGTCTATTAGACACTTCCGGTTTAATTCCTCAAATGATCAACACTTTTAATATTGAGTGAAAATTATTCATCCAGTAAAGCGAAGACATGATGTCAGTCATTAAAATGTACAAATTGTGATAAAGTAAGTTATAAATAATACAAATATAATACAAACATACATTTTAAATAGTTCTCTATATCAATGACTGAACGGAAAAAAAAAAAATTTGGTGGGTGGGGTACGGCGATTTTAGTGATTTTTTCAAAATAAGTGCGATTCTTACGGCAGTTAAAAACCTGGACCGATTTGCATTTTAAAATTTTAGAAGCCCTGTGCGGGAGTTGTAGGGTGGGGTGTATTAAAGGAAACGTGTTTACATTAAAATTTTGTGTCGATGAGCCATGATCCAACATAAATATTCAATTAAATGCCTTTAAATTTCATTAAAACTTCATTGTGTTGAGCTAGATCTTAAATTCAGACTGTTTAATAAGTGATTGCCATATGACAAGATTCATAACAACTCGTAAAAAGCCATGAATCTCACGTGAGATGTACAACAAACTAACCATATTTTGTTAACCATTAACATAAAACAAGAAGAGAACTGAAACATCCTGTGACACCTTCCCTCAAGCGAGCTCAATTCATGTGAATTTGCATGTGTGGTAAAAATACAACAAACTTGCTGAAGCATAATGTGATACAGAGTTACTTTAGTTCAGTTCTTATCATTTTCAGGTTATGGACCAGGCTATGATGATGTGGTTGTACATGGGGACTTGGATGATTACAAATTTGTTGCTTATTATACAAAGTAAGTTGGAGCATAGAGTATTGTTGGATATTTTTATGCTCCCGAAGGGCAGCATATTGTAGTCACACCGTCAGACAGTCCGTTTGTCCGTACCATCGTCAGTAACTCTGACATTGATGGACGGATTTTCTGTGGCTCCAAGGTCAAGGTCACACTTAGAGGTCAAAGGTCAAAAAGAAGTACTTTCGTGTCCGGGCAATAACTCTCGACATTTATGGATGGATTTTCAAATAACTTGGCACAAGTGCTCACCACAACAAGACGACATGTCGCGCACAAAATCCAGGTCCGTGGCTCCAAGGTCACACTTAGAGGTCAAAGGTCAGAACCACCGGGGGGCATTTTTCACAATGACATTTCTTGTTTCTACATAGTGTTTTATTTATTTAATCAGTTTTAAGTATAGTGAACCCTTAACCTTCTAACTTAAAGGCTGATCAAGTTTTACAATATCCGGCTGATGATCCATCATTTCTCCCATAACACCCCTTTGTCATATAAATGGAATGGTCGTAATTCAAAGAAAGAACAGTCCATTATATATATGTAGCGGGTTAAGGGTTAATTTGAAGCAGTTTATAGTCTCACCTTCTTGGATAAAATATAAACCAAGTTTGTATAAGGATAATAAAGTAAATATATGAAGCTGCGTGTTTTCAAGAATCCGTGGCAAACATGACATTGTAAAACTTGAATGAGGGCAGCTATGATTTTAAATGATTGTATTTCTTTTCAAAATAGTTATTTTTAGAAAGGGCAATAACTCACTGTGATAATGAAAATTAAAATTTTCATAATTTTTTTTATGTTTTAGAGGTGAAGAAGTTGTTGCCGCAGCCAGTTTGAACTTTGACCCCATTGTGTCACAGGTAGCGGAAATGTTTCAGGCAGGAAAGAAAATCACAAAATCTGAAATTCAGTGAGTAAATTGAGATATTTTATCCCACTGCATACTTGTACTATGTGGCATTCTTAATTTAAACCCGTAAAGTGATTTTCATGCAGTTAGTACTGTTGGGAGTAATGGCATTGTCGAATGATCTAGCTGTAAAATATAATCTTCAAGTTCAAATGTTATTAAGGTTATATATCTTGGATTTATAAATCGACCTTCCAGCTCAGTAGATAAAGCAATGCACTTTAGAGATTCAGATCTCTGCCCCGTTTGTGTTCGCATGGCTGATTGGAAACTACAACCTTCATTTCATTCCTGAGTTTCCTGTCCCAATATAACCTACTACATTACATTATGATGTGTTGATGAGACATAAAAGCCCATTTTATTTCTTAGATTTATAACGTCTTTAATGCATTTAACTCTCAATGCATTAAACTCCACACTTTTTCCATTTCAGAACTGACCCCAGATCCTGGTTGGCTCGATTGTAAAAGTAAAGAACAGCAACATTGAAATCGAAAATATTGTACAAAACCATAATACAATGTTACTATAGACTGAAGGTCTGACCATGAAATGTGTTGGAAATAGTGTACAAAACCATAATACAATGTTACTATAGACTGAAGGTCTGACCTTGAATTGTGTTGGAAATATTATACATAACCATAATACAATGTTACTATAGACTGAAGGTCTGACCATGAAATGTGTTTGAAATAGTGTACATAACACAATGTTACTATAGACTGAAGGTCTGACCTCTAAGTTTATGGGACATATTGTACATAACCATAATACCAGTACAATGTTGCCATAGTCTGAAGGACAGACATTAAAGTTGTTATATATTAAAGCAATATTCAAATTACATTTGTTTAATACAATACAAGAAGTATTGATTTTGTGTTTGAGGGGCTGTTGTTGTTAAATGTCCATAATGCAAACTGGACACTATTAATTATTAAATATAGTATGTTTACATATTTATATGGTTATAAACAATAAGTTTAATACCAATGGCACTTGCTTTACTTCATTTCACTCCCAGACCCCAGCAGTCCTGTTATGATAGTGACCCTTTTGAATGCAGGAGGGCACGGGTATCTTTCCCCTGCCGGATAATTTCAAAGACTTTATACAATTGTTACTAGTAGCTATCTTGCAGTCAGCCTGTGAAATTTTAGATTATTTAGAGGGAAACATGGTGGAAATAGTAAATTTGCTGGTACCGTTCGAAACTTGTCATATTGAACAATTGGGCTTAACTATTACTCATACGGAGTGTCCGAGACACCTGCCAGCTCAGTACACGATTTTTCTAGGGAAGATAATGAAAAACACACTGACGCATGTCTGCACATATGCAGCTGAACCTCACCAGTGTGCTGAAAAAGACATGCTGTTGTCTGTATTAAATATACCTTCTCAATGTCTTCTGGTATCCCATTGGGAGCTCAACTTGTAAGGGAGAAAAGTGTAGATTCTTACGGATGGCAGGAGTACAGTGCCGGTTCTACTCAGGAAAAATGGGGTGGTCTGCTTCTACCACAAAAAAATCGACTGTCATATATATGGCCTAAAAATTACGTAAAACACTATTCGAATAAACAAACTGGTCTTGGAATGTGTAATGCACGGCACTAATCATTAAAAGCAATTTCATGTCCACAGTCGATCATATATGTAAGGCAAGGTTACACTTTTATTTGAGACACTGTTGGTTACTGAATCAAACGGCAACTATTTGCATGCTATTCAGTCTAACATGTTACAAATCAGGCATTGCGGAAGCTGCAAGGAACAATAACATCGGTAGACCTGTATCCGATCTTATTCCATTTATATAAAAGACGCAATCAACAATATCTGTTCACATAACTCATTTGTATAACATCTTTTTGTGTCCGCTTAGGGATCACTTTGTCGTCACCGTCCATCCATCCGTCATGCTTTAACCTGCAACATAACCTTGGCCATAACTTGAAATGTATTTGACATGTGTTCATGAAACTTCACACACATTTTCATCTTAACCTAAGGAATGCTGTTACATATCATATGTCCAATAACTCCGACTTTCATTTTGACAGAGTTATGCCCCCTTTCATAAAACTAACCTGCAACCTAACCAGGCTCATAACAAGCCATAACTTATGAAGTATTTGACCCATGTTCATGAAACGTCACACATATTCATCTTACCACACAGAATATTGTTACCCATGACCAATAACTCGGACTTTCATTTCAGCAGAGTTATGCCCCTTTTCATAAACCTTTAACCTGCAATGTAACCAAGCTCATAACTGGCCATAACCTAAAAAGTATTTGACCTATGTTCATGAAACTTCACACAGGTATTCATCTTAACTGAAGGAATGTCGTTACACATGTCCAATAACTCGCTTCCATTTTGGCAGAGTTATGTCCCCTTTTCATAAAACTTTAACCTGAAACCTAACCTAGGCCATAACTTCGCAAAATACTGACCCATGGTCATGAAACTTTATACAGTTCTTTCTTGTCAATTATCCAATGCAGATGTAAGCCTCTTTTCTTAAACTTCTTCACTTAAAAAACTGCTCCATAATTCATGAAGGACTGCACCCCGTGTCTTCAAATTTTAGTTAGATTGTACTTGGTGAAATAAGCACACGGCAGGCGACACAAATTTAGGTATTGCTGTTGTTTTTTAAATATTTAGTCTTAAAGAAGCAACACCGCCTAGCGAGGCCACAATCGTTTGTAAAAGGCAAGGTTAAGTTCCAGGTTAAACTTGTTTTAGAAGGGGAATAATTACAAAAAACAATGAACCAGAGAGTTATGGGCCTTTATCAGATGTATTCATTGGATTAAGTTTCAGTTGTCGAAAACCTTATACTTCGAAAGTTATTAGCCACAATCGGTTGTCAGGTAAATTTAACACAGGCGGACGGACAACGCCGCAACATAATACGTCCCTATGGGTGTGTAAGATTTAACAAGGACACCATGTGTATACACAGTATTACTAGTCCTAATAGTTACACTATTTTAGTTCCTGGTAGTCGTACTAAGAAGTTATTGCATACCTTACTATAAATATTAACACATTTATGAAGGAAAAAAAAACTGTACTGGCCAGATAAATTGGCACTGAGCCAATAACCTATTTTTGGCACTGTGGCAAAATGTCGTACATTCAAGGAGATCGTTAGTCTCTATCATACAGACACACTCGAGCTGATTACGAGCACAGACTGTATACAAAACATGATTACGAGCACAGCCTGTAGTATACAAAACTTGATTACGAGCACAGCCTGTAGAATACAAAACTTGATTACGGGCACAGCCTGTAGTATACAAAACTTGATTACGAGCACAGCCTGAATACAAAACTTGATTACGAGCACAGCCTGTATACAAAGCTTGATTACGAGCACAGTCTGTATACAAAACTTGATTACGAGCACAGCCTGTATACAAAACTTGATTACGAGCACATCCTGTATACAAAACTTGATTACGAGCACAGCCTGAATACAAAACTTGATTACGAGCACAGCCTGTA
Source organism: Cyrtodaria siliqua (assembly GCA_037043455.1). Classification (NCBI taxonomy): domain Eukaryota; kingdom Metazoa; phylum Mollusca; class Bivalvia; order Adapedonta; family Hiatellidae; genus Cyrtodaria; species Cyrtodaria siliqua. Next base: position 83,093 of record JAWPHD010006764.1, read on the forward strand.
TACAAAACTTGATTACGAGCACAGCCTGAATACAAAACTTGATTACGAGCACAGCCTGTATACAAAACTTGATTACGAGCACAGTCTGTATACAAAACTCAAAAGACGATGTATTCTGGGCTACTACACCCGCATTCAGTAAAAAGAAATGTCGTAAACAAGAGGGCTAACAAAAACGGAGCAGATCCATTTACAGACGAAATGAAACAGATCCATTTACAGACAAAGAACTGAACAAGCTTCGAAATAAATATCTTCTTGGCGATGGTAATACTTACATTTACTATGATAATGATAAGTTTACTTTGACAGTCTTCATCCACCATACGGTTTTAAACATACTGTGATGTTTTCTATCTACTACTGTAAGTGACTGCAATGATCCTCTGAAATAAATTCACATAAATTCGCTAAAGCCCTCGTGCCAATATCTCGCTAGGTGCGCCAATATCCAGTTTGCTGTAATGATATTTAATAAAATTAATAATTATATTCGAGGTTTCTGCAGTTGAATATCATAGTTTCTGGTAGTCTTGCTGGTACTCCATTGTTTCTGTTGTATCCCTCGCAGTTGATGCCGGGAACCGGTTCTGGTTCTATTTCATCTCTATGTGCCCATCCTTCGATGTAGTAAGGAATGCAACTTTCTGAAAATAAAACAATGCAAGCGGTACCTTATATGCCGGTCAAAAGACAAATCATTATGTAAATAGAACCGCAGGCAGCTATGAATGCAGATGCTTGTATGTGTAAAGTAAATCTGAAAGTCCTGGGAATTAGGACTATTCCATTAAAACATACCACAAGAAGGCAATTTAATAAACATCTATGGATGGACCCCATTCTTCAAACTCAGTTCTGACTATAGGTGGGTAGTGTGTTCCTGGGGTCCGTGTATGTGTTAATGGAATATACCTTAGCTCGAATGTGTGTAATAGTGGCTTACGAAATGAGTTAACATGTCCAGCTGCACTCTTGCCATTTATTTCGGTTAAGGTTATTGGTTAACTTGGTTTCTACTGTGCAGTTCAGGGTGCCTAGACGTCGAATATGAATCGAGATTTTTTTTATTACTTTCTATATGTTTTCATACATGATATGATTGAATAGAATGAAAACTGAGACTCCTGAATATGTTTGCAATCTTCATCGCGTAGCCAACCTCTAAGCTTCGCAAAGCCAAAAAATCATTTTGACCCCCATTGTTTGCATTTAATTTTATTACCAAAATGGCGACGGCGGAACATTCCGTTTTTCTAGGGTAACGTTATGGTGACTTAAAAAATCAGTTGACCAATAATGGTGAATTACCTACCTTTTATTTGCTAGATAAACTGTTTTTCATTCCAAAATAAAAGTAAGTATGATCGATTACCGAACAAATTGAACAACAACACCACACTGCATAACCTACGTTTTACTTGGAACATCCGAACCCTAGAAACAGACCACAATTTCTAAAAATAATGCCGCCATGTTTTAATTTTTACAATGTTCATAAGGGGGTCAAAATGAATTTTAGGCTTTGTGAAGCATAATGGATGCCTATGGCAAGATTGTAAACAGATCCAGAAGCGTCTATTTTCATTCTATCTAACCATATCAGGTATGAAAACATAGCAAGTAATCAAACAAAATCTTGATTCATATTTGATGTCCAGGCACCCTGATATGTAGCATCGTCTAGTAGTCCTCTATCAAGTTTACTCAAATGGTGACCCTGGGGTCAGAATTGGACCCGCCCCAGGGGTCACAAGAGGTGAAACATGAGGGTGTGGGTGGGCCTCCTGAGTCATAACTTAGTAAACGTTGAGATCCCCACCCTATAACAATATATACACTAACTGGACATGAACAGACATACAATCATCCAACCAGCATAGACACCGGGTAGCTTAACCACCCCTGGGGACATAGCCCCTCGGTCATAACTTGGAAAACATTGAGATCCCCACCCTATAACCATATATACACATAGCTGGGCATGAACAGACGGGATATAACCACACAACCAGCATAGACCCCGGTCTCCTTCCCCACCCCTGGGGGCATAGCCTCTCGGTCATAAGTTGGAAACGATTGAGATCCCCACCATATAACCATATATACACTTACTGGGCATGAACAGACGGATACAACCACTCAACCAGCATAGACCCCGATCTCCTTCCCCAACCCTGGGGACATAGCCTCTGGGTCATAATTTGGAAACCCTACCATATAACCATATGTACATTTACAGGGCATGAACAGACGGATACAACCATCCAACCAGCATAGAACTAAAACTCCTTCCCCACCACTGGTGACATAGCCCCTGGGTCATAACAAATAAACCGTTGAGATCCCTACCCTATAACCATATTTATCACAGAACATGCGGTGTGGGAGTTTAATAACACCATTCAATATTTTCGATATTCCACTAGTGGTATAACATAATGTTAATGACGTCATGGACCTCGCGTCCATGCTGTCATTAACGTTATGTTATACCAGTGACGTCCAGTGAGAGGATGACCCTTATTGATTTTGAGGTCAGTAGGTTAAAGGTCAAGGTCACCGGGACCCAATAATGAAAAACCTTGTCCGCACCATAACTCCTCCCCGCCTGAAGCAAATATCAGGAAACGTCATAGATAAACTGCCTGTGATAAGAAGACAAACCCTATTGATCTTGAGGTCAGTAGGTAAAAGGTCATCGGCAACCGATAATCAAAAACCTTGTCAGCTCTTTAACTCCTTTCCCTTGAAGCAACTATGTCTCATGAAACTTCAAAGGTGAACTGCCTGTGGTGAGAGGATGACCCCTATTGTTTTTGAGGTCAGTAGGTCAAAGATCAAGGTCACCGGCACTCGATAATCAAAAACCGTGTCCGCTCCATAACTCCTGTACCCTTGAAGCAAATCTCATGAAACTTCATAGGTGAACTGCCTGTGGTGAGAGGATGACCCCTAATGATTAGGTCAGTAGGTCAAAGATCAAGGTCACCGGCACCCGATAATGAAAAACTTTGTTTGCTCCATAACTCCTCTCCACTTGAAGCATTTATTTATGGTGAACTGCCTGTGGTGAGAGGTCGACCTCTATGATTTTGAGGTCAGTAGGTCGAAGGTCAAGGTCACCGGGTCCCAATAATGAAAAACCTTGTCCACTCAATAACTCCTTTTCCACTGAAGCAAATATCATGAAACTTTATAGGTGAACTGCCTGTGGTGAGAGAACGACCACTAATGCTTTTGAGGTCAGTAGGTCAAAGACCAAGGTCATCGGCACCCGATAATGTAAAACCTTGTTCGCTCCATAACTCCTCTTCCCCTGAAGCAAATCTCATGAAACATCATAGATAAACTTCCTGTGATAAGGGGACAAACCCTATTGATTTTGAGGTCAATAGGTCAAAGATCAAGGTCACCGGCACCCGATAATAAAAAACCTTGTCAGCTCCATAACTCCTTTCCTCTTAAAGCAAATCTCATGAAACTTCATAGGTGAACTGTCTGTGGTGAGAGGACGACCACTAATGAGTTTGACGTCAGTAGGTCAAAGATCAAGGTCACCTGAAACCGATAATGAAAAACCTTGTCCGCTGCATAACTCCTCTGTCAGTTAAAGGGGGGGAAAAATGCGGTTTCGAGATATAGGGGGAACAGTGTATTAGGTAGAAATTGAAGATTTGTATGCAAAAGAGGTATTTTAGATAAACTGCTTGCTAGACATATCCCAAACATAATAATGTTGAGAAAGTTAGAGGGGGAATAATGTTCAGCAAAAATGTTTGTTTTTTGTTTTTTTCAGCCAAAGAGGGTGGGGGTGGGGGGGGGGGGGAAGTAGTCGTCTGTTTTGCTAGGGAAGTGGCCGATGGAAGGGGCCGAATGTCGGCCCCTGTTTATGAAGGAAAAGACAGATGTTTATGACAGAAAAATAAGGATAGTCGAAGTAATCTATCAAATTATATTTAGTATTTTTAATGAGTTTTGTTATAAATAAACATAACTAGAATACGTATGTAAATTATTGTGATAAAAAAAATATTTAAAAAAAGATATTATTAATGTTTTATTTTGTTATAAATAAATTATATTAACATATAGTTATAAAAATTCATATATGATACCTTTCTATCAAGTTGAACATGATTCGCTGCCTTATTATTGACGATTTCAAAAAGCGCCGCATTTTATTAATCAAAAGCGCCGCATTTTAAAATATCCAAAAAAAAGGAAGTGCAACCTAATGACTGACCCTTCAATAATAATGATCAGACTACACCAATTACCAACCAATCAGCGGGCAGGGAAAAAGTTCCAGGTAAATACGGAGCTATTACACAGAATCTCTTAATTTTGATTGGTTGTCAAGGTAAACAAACCAAAAAATATTGCTAACAAATTAAAATTCAACTTTTGAAGAGTACTTGTAAAGGTTAAATCATACATTTGTGCAATGTATTCATAATGTGTTGCATAACCAAAGAAATAAGTATATTTAACATTTTCCTCATGTTTCTACATGCAAGTAGGTGAGTCGGCACCATCCGACCCAAACAGCTTTTACAAAACATACTCAACGTATGTCTTCTGTATGTTTTTAGCTCTACTGGCCAAGGGCCAGCAGAGCTTATGGGATGGCGAGTTGTCCGTCGTCCGTCCGTCCGTCGTCCGTCCGTCGTTAACTTTTGTCTCGTTAAGACGATAGGGCCTTCATTTTTTTATCCGAGCTTTAACAGGTTGTTAATATCAATGAAAGCTCGGATAAGTCCGAAACCCAGCCAGATCGAACCAGTAACAGCGGAGTTATGGCCCTTGGTTTAGTTAAAAATGCTATATTTTGCCTCGTTAAGACGATAGGGCCTTCATTTTTCATCTGATCTTTACCAAACTGTACCAGATTGTTAATATTAATGAAAGCTTGGACAAGTTCGAAAACCAGCCAGATTGGACCAGTAACAGCAGAGTTATAGCCCTTGATTTAGTTAAAAATGCTATATTTGGCCTCGTTAAGACGATAGGGCCTTCATTTTTCATCCATCTTTACCAAACTTTACCATCTTGTTAAAATTAATGAAAGCTTAGATAAGTTTGAAAACAGCCAGATCGGACTAGTAACAGCGGAGTTATGGCCCTTGATTTAGTTAAAATTTATTTAGAATAATATATTTTACCTCGTTAAGACGATAGGGTCTTCATTTTTCATCCGATCTTTACCAAACATTACCAGATTGTTAATATCAATAAAAGCTTGGACAAGTTTGAAAACCAGCCAGATCGGACCAGCAACAGCGGAGTTATGGCCTTGATTTAGTTAAAAATGCTATATTTTGCCTCGTTAAGACGAGAGGGCCTTAATTTTTCGTCCGATCTTTACCAAACCTTACCAGATTGTTAATATAAATGAAAGCTCAGACAAGTTTGAAAACCAGCCAGTTCGGACCAGTAACAGCGGAGTTATGGTCCTTGATTTAGTTAAAAATGCTATTTTGCCTCGTTAATACGATAGGGTCTTCATTTTTCATCCGATCTTTACCAAACTTTACCAGATTGTTACTATCAATGAAAGCTGCGAAAAGTTTGAAAACCAGCCAGATTGGACCATTTACACCGGAGTTATTGCCCTTGATTTTCTGAAATATGCTATATTTTGGCCTCATTAAGAAGAAAGGGCCTTTATTTGGCCAGATTTCATTGACATTTTTCAGGGATGATCAGTACCAAGCCTAGTTGTACATATCGTCACCGTGTTCCGGTTGAATGATTTTGGCGGAGTTATGTCCCTTTAAAGGTTTTAATACACAAACTTTGTTCTGACTAGTTCTCCTGAACCCTGTTCCAGGTCTAGTTGTGCAAATCTTTGCCGCGTTCCGATTGAATGCTTTTTGGGGCAGAGTTATGGTCCTTTAAAGGTTTTAATACACAAACTTTGTCTGGACTATTCTCCTGAACATCTCCCCACATTTCAACGAAATTTACAGGGATGATCAGCACCAAGCTTAGTTGTGCACATCATCGTCGCATTCCGGTTAACAGATTTTTGGTGGAGTTATGGCCCTTTAAAGGTTTTTGATACACAGACATTGTCCGGGCTAGTTCTCCTGAACCCCTGGCTGGATTTTAACGAAACTTGACAAGGATGATCAGTATCAAGCCTAGTTGTGCATATCATCGCCATATTCGGGTTGAATGATTTTGGCAGAGTTATGACCCCTTAAAGGTTTTAATACACTAACTTTGTACAGACTAGTTCTGGCTGGATTTCAACGAAACTTGTCAGGGACAATCAGTACCAAGCCTAGTTGCGTATTTCATCACCATGTTCTGGTTGAACGATATTTGAAAGAGTTATGGCCCCTTGTGCATAAACTTTATCTTTAGTTAGTAGAGCGTCCACAGGCCCTCTTGGGCCTCTTGTTTTGTTAAAACTAAGATAAATCTTTCAAAACAAGTAATACAAAATATAGCTTCCTATATTAGGGAACTCAGTACAGAGCTTAGAGCTATAAGGTAGGCCTATGGAAAATGAATTGGTGTAGTATGACCTAATGCAATCTCTATCCAGAGTACAATATGGTTCCTCATTTGATATATGTGAGTGAAAGGAACGATAACTCTGCGTGGAGATTGCGAATAATGATGTAATTTTTATGATGATGTGTAAAATAAACAATACCATGTCTGTTTTAATGTTGCCTTTATACTTGTCCTAATGGACATCTGATTTTACATTAGGGACCGACCATTTTGATTTCAGGGTTGGGGGCCTGGGATTTTCCTTTCAGCCGGAATATTTATTTTTTTCATTTCTTTAAAGCCGGGATATTTATTTCGCCTTGTGCACTGGCCAGATTTTATTTTTTTGTCAACTTGAAAGCCAGAATATTATTTTTTTTTAAGTTTTACTATTCGTAGAATAAGAAGAGCTGTTGTAGATCTGCGTCGACGTTGGTTTTCAGTTGTAGTAACTAAAGAAAATAGTTAAATTATTTCAGCAACCACTGGACAGTGAAACTTGAAATATGTCCTCAGTACCATCAATGACACTGGTAGACACATGTTCCATAACTCTGTATTAGCATGACCCTTTTCTTACTTTGAATGTCTGGTTTAAATTTTCTTTTTTGACAAGTCCATATATTTTAACAACTGAAAGTCGTACATCAACAAAACTTCAGTAAAGCTTGGAATAACATGGGCGCTAGTAGACACATGTTCATATTAACTCTGTGTTGCATTTAAGCACAGTTATGTTCCTTTTTCAACTTCAAAATTCTGGTTAAAGTTTTAAGGCAAGTCCTTGTATGTCAATAGGTGAGTATTACTAGTAGTAGAGTGTGGGCGCTACATTCCCTTCTTGTTCGGCGTTCGGCCGTCACGATCTGGGTAAATGAGTTGAAGGTGATGGGTGAATGAGTTGAAGGTCACGGGTGAATGACCTGAAGGTGAGGTCATGTGGGAAGGGTACGATTTTTGCGTAAACAAAATAATTAATCAATACAAAACCGCGAAGAATGTAAATAAGTTCATTAATCAATCTTATCTGACAAGTTAATGACATCTACCCCCTTTAATCCAATTCCCAATTAGCGAGATTACACAGAATAAAAACGAAACAGTTTGTTTTTTAAATTCCACGGGTAAATGTTGAACCATTTATCGTGACTTCACAAAATAGATGCTTAAAATAGGCGAGGTTTCAAACGCGTCAGTGTTTTTAAATACACATCTTAATAGGGATGTGTATAACTACTCGACCATGTCACGCGCTTTATAATCAGCAGTAAATGGGACAGTGTAAATAAAGAAATCCCCGGTTTATCATTAATGTATAACTATGGTGTCTTAAAACTTGTGTGCAAGAATATCCCACGACTCTCTATATAATGTGTGTATGATTGTTAGATACTTTAAATATATATATATTTTTAAAACTTTGGTGGCTTAATATTGCCACACAAATCATTAAAGGAAATATTCTGTATTTCATCGTTATTATTGATCATATATTGTGAAAGTGCACGCCCGAGTTAAATCTAAGTGTATTATGTTACACGTCACGCTTTGGTTAACAGATACAATTTGTAGATTTGTGTTATTGTACGATAGTAGACTTTAGACTTTAGACTTTAATAGTTTATTATAGTGTCACATATAAAAGTTACAAACATATGCAAATATTACACAAACAAACTTTTATACCCGGCCGTAATAACGACCTATGAGACACTTAAAACACATATATTTCAAATCAATAATCTCATTATATCTACACTATAAATGTATATACATTATAAAAATTCCATCATCAAATGTGCAGCTGGACGGTTTTGTTCAGTCAGAGTTAATATATAATACAACAACTGATTATATGTACTATCTCTAGATAAATAAGTATTTACATTTAATATATATACTAGTATAATACTTACATTTAATATGTATTACAGTATGTAAAACAATTACTTAAAATGTGTAAAAGACTTATACTTAAAATATCTGGTAAAACAAATTAATTAAATCTGGATAGCCTTATTAACCGTGACTGCACAAACACATATGTATTTAAATGTTAAAATTGTATATACTTATCTCTCTATATATGCACGCATATATTCACACATATAGAAGTAGTGAATTTAAAAGAGCATATATGTGTATTTAATGTATTTATATATATAATGAGTAAACTGTGATTCAGTTAAAATATTATTCGTTCATAAAGCTAAAACTCGCCTTTTATACATTTTAAGAAGTAGGTTTGCTAACTTGTACTGTAAAGAATCACAGTTCATCAGAAAAATTAATTTTTTCTATAGACGAACAATTTAAAAATCTATTATCTAACTGGCTTGCAGTATTAAAAAGATCATATCTCAGATCTGAGTAAAAATCACAGTCGACTAAAAAATGAGTTTCATCCTCTGTAGTTGACTTGGTACACAATTTACAAAGTCGTTCACTAACAGGTGTTTTCGGTCGAGCATATCTCCCTGTTTCTATTGCTAAGGGCAGATTGCAACTTCTAAATTTAGCAAGAATGCGTCGATGGCCCCTACTTAGATTACACTTTACATAATAATCAGTTTTAAGTTCTGTCTTATACTTTCTATACGTTCTTAATTTATTACCATTTTGACAGTTTTTTCCATCACTCATTAGTTTTCCAAACCATACATTTTTATCTTCTTGGTTCAGGTATTCACGTAACTTACGTACACAGACACTTGCATTTGGATTTATACATATCATATATTCTGCAGAATATGTGCTTTGAATAAACTTTAGCATTTTACTTTCCCCATGACCTTGATTTATTCAAAGACCATTCATGCACTCTGCGTATTATTCTATATTCTGGCATATTTTTTATTCTGCACCATAATCGAACCGTTTCAATTTTCTGTTTAGTGCCGCAAGACTCCCACCCTAGATCTCCCCTGGCGGAGATATTTGAGCAGTATTGTGTAACTCCCAGAAAATATCGTCCTGCTTTATTTAGAACAGTTTCTATTTCACTGAATTTATTTTGACCCCATATACCAGAACAATAGAATAATACGGGCTCAATAATGGATTCAATCATTTTTGTATAAACACTGAAAGTCATTCCACCAGCACATATATTGCACCAAGAGCTCTACTGGCTGACTTTGCTACCTCTTTAATGGACAGTTTCATATCAAGATGATCATTGAACCAAAAGCCAAGGTATTTATAATTACAGTCGAAATCAATGTCTTTAGTTCCACATTTGAATTTAAAATCCGATTTATTTACATGTTTGGATCTAAAATGCAGCACCTTGGTTTTTGTCTCGTTGATGCACATGCGCCATTTATTACACCATTCACTAACTTTACCTAACATTCTTTGCATATCAATTTCGTTCTCAGCTAAAATTATAATATCATCAGCATACAATAGAATAGCTAAACATAGTTCATCAGACAGTGTTACCCCACACTTTAAATCATTTATGTCTTTGGCTAAATCATTCACATAAATAGAAAATAAAGTTGGCGAGAGAACACACCCTTGTTTTACTCCTTGTTTTACATCAAACCAATCTGTTTCATATTCATTTATTCTGACAGAGCATGACACATCAACATATAGCGAGTGTATGGCATTCAATATTTTACCATGAATACCCAAAGTCATGAGTTTGAACCAGAGGCAATCTCTTTGAATAGTATCGAATGCCCTTTTATAATCTACAAAACAGACAAACGTCTCTTTGTTGACTATCTTTCTATTGTTAACAATAGTGTACAATGTGTATATATGATCCAGACAACTTCTGTTCTTTCTAAAACCGTTTTGTCCATCATCTAACAAATTATTTGTCTCAAGCCAGTGGGTTAAGCGTTTATTCAAAATGTGAGCATAAATTTTGCATGGAATAGACAATAACGCAATAGGCCTATAGTTCAATGGGTTATTTGCTTCGTTTCCTTAAAATATCGGACTTATAATACCATTGGTCCATTCTGTTGGAACCACCCCTTTGTCAAAAGAATATCTCACAATTTTGAACAAAATATCAACACACGTTTCATTTCTTAATATTTCAACAGGAATTTGATCAAAACCTGAAGCTTTACGTAATTTTGCGTTGTAAATTGACAGTTTAACCTCGTCTCTAAAAATTGGCAAATTTAGAGTTGTGCTGTCAGGTTTGGGAAATATTGGGTTGTCTTGATTTTTGGTGAGTTCTCTAATATTTTCCAAATGCGTATCATCAAAGTTTGAACCTTCAGGAATACCGTTGAACAGAGAATCATATTCTAGTCTCCATTTATTCAACACACTTTGTTTATCATTTATGATGTCACCTTGGTCTGTTTTAATTTCCCATGGAATATTTAGTTTTCTATCATTTGCAACACCTAGTTTACCTATTTTTTTCCAGAAGTCTCTAGTGCTTTCAGTGCTTTTAAGATCTTGTTCGAGTTTATTTTGTTCATCAATTTGATATTTACGCTTACATTTTCTGTTACTTTTATCAAACAATTTACGTGCAACACAATATTCTTCCCTAAGTTTCATTTTTCTTGAGTTACAATTTTTATAAAGCAGCCACAGTTTTTCGCGTTTACACGATTCGTCCCATAGATCTTGTAGTTCAGTTTTCCAATATGGCTTTGCTCTGGACTTGTGCGGCTTTAAAATGATATTCGATGACTTTTTCACCTTTAGCTTCGATTTCATTTCTCTACTGATTAAATTCAAAAACTCTTTATATGCTGATTTTATATCATTTTCGCTGTGCAGGTCACTCTCAATTCGGGTTATGGTGATTGCAATTTGTTCTACTGAATCTGCACAATTTAAGAACGAAGCTGGAATATCATTTACCATGTATTTACTCTTACATGCTAACTTAAGGTCAATATTGCTATTTTCTATTTCAGTATATGAATTACAATGCACTGGTAGGGTATTCATTTCCAGACTGAGAATAGAATGCTCTGATGATTTTGAATGACCGTGCAGGTTTAATTCATTTATAATATTAGACATAGGATGAACATTAAAACATGTATAATTCAGTATTTGCTCATGTGGCACTATAAAGTAATCAACTACTGAGTTGCCATGTATACCTATGTTCGTGAAATTGTTTTCACCTAATCTACCGTTTACAACACATAGATTCGTGTCGACTAAGAAGTCGATTAGAAGGTGTCCATAGGGGTTCACTTTGTCATCGATGACCTCCCTAGGCTTAATACAATCTACCCCTTCTATATAATCAGATTCGTCACCAATTCGTGAATTAAAATCGCCGCATATAATCAGATCACCATCGTTTTGAATCTCATACACTTTTAACATCAGATCTGAATAGAAAGACTCAACGTCACAACGACGCGATGACCTTTCCGGTGGCAAGTAGCAAATGCAGACATTGAACGTGTGGTTTATTTCAGTGTGATTAAATTTTAACCACATAGCATCTTCCATCGCTGAATCAATTGTACACGTGTATGAATCAAGTAATGTATTTTTAATAAAAGCACCTACACCACCAGATCCTCGGGTTGCTTTTGTGTGAAGTAATTTTCTGTTATTTCCAACCCATTTATATCCATTCATAGTCAATGTTTCATCATTTTTCAGAAAGGTTTCGCAAATGCCAAATATATCAAAGTTAAAATGCTTAATAATATTATATTTAATATTTTCATCACTGTTGTTTTTAAGGGACCATCCACCAACATTCCATACTCCAACCGTTATACCTCCCTAACGACGATCACCTGTTTTCCTGATGATTCTGCCATTTCCAGACATATAATAATTCTGCGCTCTGCCGATTTCTTTTAGAACCGTGAACATGTTTGATTCGCTCACTCTCGATTCTAAACTTCTGTCGTTCTCGATGTAGACTCTCTCATAGCCCGACACATGTTTCAGCTTGGATTTGCTTTTCAAAATTTTTACTTTCTGTTCAACAGTCTCGATTGAAACAACAACTACACCCGGGTTTTGACCTTTAGAAACTTTTCTATCACATTTTTTTACCTTTATATCTGTGAATTTTAGACCGTCTCTGATTAGTTTATTTACTGAATTTAGTAGCAGTGTGTTGTCTGTTTTCTCATTTCTATCAGATGCCAAGTTTTTTATTACGATGTTCGTGTTATTGCTCGAATCTGAAGATTCAGATTTGGCTGTTTCCGCATAGCTTTTCTTAGCTGCAGCAATTTCATCTTGCAACTTTGAGATATCTAATTCTGCTTTAAGTTCATCTTTTGCGTTTTTCAATTTAGATTCCATTTTATTTTCTAGTGTTTTGATCATTTTTTGTTCCAATTTGTTTGAAAGCCCGTCAATTCTCTCGTTGAACTCTTTTCTAACTGCTAAAATTTCTTCATACATGCGTCAATTGCCGAGAGTTAAGTTTAATGTTTTATCATCAATGTATAACTATGATGGCTTAAAACTGTCATTAGTCTGTCACAATATTTTACATGTGTGCAAGAATATCCCACGACTCTCTCTATAATGTTTGTATGATTGTTAGATACTTTAAATATAATTAATATTTTTTAAACTATGATGGCTTAAAACTGCCACACAAATCATTAAAGGAAATATTCTGTTTTTCATGTTTATAAACGAAAATTGTAATTTGCAAATATATAATCCTAGCATCAAATAAACTGTATGTACGAAACGCACATATATCCAAACAAATTAAAAGTCGCACGTTCAAAGACTAGTTATTTTGTTTCAATGCTTTCAGTACTTTGACTAGTACCCAAACTTATAAGATAAGGTTAATCGTCGAAAAGTATCTGGGGTCGATCTTTAATAGTCTAGTAAAATACAGTAAAAGCATTCCTAATTTAAAGACATTGACCAGTTTTACTTAGAATGGTCCACTAACCAATTAACCTTTTTGGTTTGCAAAAGATTAATCATGATTGCAAAGAGAACCTGTAATATGCGGCATTACATAAAATTCGCGCGATTGGATGAATGTACACATCGGGTAAATAAATGGTATATTTAAAGAGTCACGAACAAAGGATCGTCTTTGTTGTAATGCATATTAGTACTTTTAGTACTTTGATTAATAACGTATAAACTCGACTTACCTAGTCATGCGAAAATCCGCGTTTGTAACATACAATTCTTATTAGATTAGATGTGATGTGAACAAAGTCTTACTGTCCTGTCCTCCTTGAATGCTGCTTTCCCTGTCCGATCTTTTTATATTTCTTTACCGCAGTTTTTCTAACTGAAACACTAGAAGTTATTTGTACAGTGTTCCAGCAAGAAAAAGTTATAATATCGCAGTAAGACTCTGAATGTTTCAACGTCTACTTTAATCCAGTTTCAAATTACTGAAATGACACACAACGCCGAGTTTATTTATTTTTTTTAAATTCCTTTGATAAATGTTTGACGCTTTCTTTTAATCCAAATTAGTTAAATTACGCAGAATAAAAACGATAGATTTGATTTTAAATTCCTTTTTTAAATGTTTAAAAAAAATTAACAAGCGTTCACATAACAGAAGCATGTATACACACTTTATGGATACTATAGTTAAATAACACAAATCTACAAATTCGACGTGTTAACCTAAGCGTAAAGTTTAACGTTATCATGATATTTGCATTGGAGGTAGCAGCTAATCTGTTTACGCCTAGACTAGGCCACAACAGTTGTCAAATACAATATTCACTGCAGGATAAAGCGTACCAGCCTCAGTAGTTATACACAAACCCATATATTCGGGTATGAAGTTAAATCCAGGGAGCGCATATTTTGAATATATATTTTGTGAAGGCTTGTTAAATGTCTTTGAACGTGCGACTTTTAATTTGTTTGGATATATGTGTGTTTCGTACATAAAGTTTATTTGATGCTAGGATAATATATTTGCAAATTTCAATTTTCGTTTATAAAACATGAAATACAGAATATTTCCTTTAATTATTTGTGTGGCAGTTTTAAGCCATCATAGTTTAAAAAAAATAATATTATATTTAAAGTATCTAACAATCATACAAACATTATAGAGAGAGTCGTGGGATATTCTTGCACACATGTGAAATATTGTGACAGACCAGGGTCACTATACATTTATATATCGACCCTGGACAGACTAATGACAGTTTTAAGCCACCATAGTTATACATTGATGATAAACCGGGGATTTCTTTATTTACACTGTCCCGTTTACTGCTGGTTATAAAGCGCGTGACATGGTCGAGTAGTAGTTATACACATCCCTATTAAAGGGGGTACATCAGGATTTTTCATGTTACATTAAACTTAACTCTCGGCAATTGACGCATGTATACTATCGTACAATAACACAAATCTACAAATTGTATCTGTTAACCAAAGCGTGACGTGTAACATAATACACTTAGATTTGACTCGGGCGTGCATTTTCACAATATATGATCAATAATAACGATGAAATACAGAATATTTCCTTTAATGATTTGTGTGGCAGTTTTAAGCCACCATAGTTTAAAAAAATAAATATATATTTAAAGTATCTAACATACATTATATAGAGAGTCGTGGGATATTCTTGCACACAAGTTTTAAGACACCATAGTTATACATTAATGATAAACCGGGGATTTCTTTATTTACACTGTCCCGTTTACTGCTGGTTATAAAGCGCGTGACATTATGGTCGAGTAGTAGTTATACACATCCCTGTATTTAAAACCACTGACGCGTTTGAAACCTCGCCTATTTTTAGCATCTATTTTGTGAAGTCACGATAAATGGTTCAACATTTACCTGTGGAATTTAAAAAACGAACTGTTTAGCTCGACTATTCGAAGAATAAGAGAGCTTATGTAATCACCCCGGCGTCGGCGTCGGCGTTGGCGTCGGCGTCCCACATCAAGGTTTGCGTGTAAGCTGTGTTTACAAGTCTATATCTCTTACATTTCTTATCCTACCACAACCAAATTTGTTCATGGGCTTCCTTGTAACATTATCTTAAGGGCTGCATAAGCAATTTTGGTTCCTGTAACCCATGGGCTCCCATGGAACCCAAATTATGATAGCCCATAAAATGTGCCCCATTTCACATCAAATTTTGCGTGTAAGCTGTGTTTACAAGTCTATATCTCTTACAATTCTTACCCTAGCACAACCAAATTTAGCCATTAGCTTCCTTGTAGCATTATCTTAAGGGCTGCATAAGCAATTTTGGTTCCTGTAACCCCTGGGCTCCCATGGAGCCCAAATTATGATAGCCCTTAAAATATGTCTGTTTCACATCAAATTTTGCATGTAAGCTGTGTTTACAGGTCTATATCTCTTACATTTTTTCTCCTAGCTGAACTAAATTTTGGAATTGGTTTCCTTATAGTATATTGTAAAGGGTTGGATAAGTAATTTTGTCTTCTGCAAATTCTGGGCACCCATGAAACCCAAATTGTGATGGCCAATAAAATGTGCAATAAAAGCAGATCTAGGTTTGCATGTAAGCATGTATATATCTATAATTTTGGTTTGGGATTTGTTATAGCATTATGCATCTTATTTCTTATTACTTCACCCATATTGGGGCATGGGCTCCCTACCCCCCGCCCCTCCCCCACCCCACTCCCCCCACAGCCCTCCACATCTTTTTTTTTTTTACATATTTCTGTGTTGTTTTAGTAAATTCTTACACATATATGTTGCAACCCTCCCCCCCCCCCATCACCCCTCCCCCCCCCCCCCCCCCCCCCCCCCACTCCACCCCGTCCTAGACTTGGAACTTTTTTTTTTTTACATATTTCTGTGTTGCTTTTGTCAGTTCTTACACATATGTTGCAACCCGCCCCCAACCCCCACCTCTCACCCCATCACCCCACCCACCACGCCCCACACTTGAATTTGTTTATTTTATTTTTTTTTTAAAAATATTTCTGTGTTCTTTTAGTCAATTCTTACACATGTATGTTGCAACCCTCCCTGCCCCCACAAACCCACCCCCTGCCTCTCACCATCTTACACATATATGTTGCAACCATCCACCCCACCCCCATCCCCCTCCCCGCCTCCCACCCCATCACCCCACCCACCACAAACTTGAATTTTTTTACATATTTCTTTGTTGTTTTAGTCAATTCTTAAACACATATGTTGCCCCCCCCCCACCAAACCCCCAACGCTCTCCCCGCCTCTCACCCCATCACCCCCACCCCCACCCAAACCCCACACCGCCCCAGACTTGAGCTCACCCCCGCTCCACACCACCACCCACCCCCACCCCACCCCTACTTGAAACTATTATATATATTTTTTTACATATTTCTTTGTTGCTTTTGTCAATTCTTACACATATATGTTGCAACCCCCCTCCCCCACCCCTCTCACCCCATCACCCCCCCCCCCCACTCCCACCCCGCCCCACACTTGAAACCTTTTTTTTTTTTACATATTTCTTTGTTGTTTTAGTCAATTCTTACACACATATGTTGCCCCTCCCCCCAACCCACTCCCGCCTCTCACCCCCGCTCCCCCTCACCCAACCCCTACTTGAAAATCTATTTTTTTTTTTTTACATATTTCTGTGTTGTTTTAGTCATTTCTTACACATATATGTTGCAACCTTCCCCGCCCCCTCCCCCCCACCCCGCCTCTCACCCCCTCCCCCTCCACACTTGAAACTTTTTTTTTTACATATTTCTGTGTTGTTTTAGTCATTTCTTACACATATATGTTGCAACCTTCCCCACCCCCTCCCCCCACTCCGCCTCTCACCACCTCCCCCCCCCCATACTTGAAACTTTTTTTTTACATATTTATTTGTTGTTTTAGTCAATTCTTACACATATATGTTGCCCCCTTCCCCCGCCCCCAACCCACTCCCGCCTCCCCCCCATTCCCGCTCTCCCCCACACCCCACCCCCACTTGAAACTTTTTTTTCTTCATATTTCTGTGTTGCTTTTGTCAATTCTTACACATATATGTTGTCCCCTCACAACCCCCCCCCCCCCCCACCCCACCTACCCCCGCCTCTCACCGCCCCGACCCCCGACCACACTAGATTTTATTTTTATTTTACATGTTTCTTGGTAGTTTTGGTCAATTCTTACACATAGTTATGTTGTGCTCCCAACCCCACCCCACATTGTTGTAGCCTTGTTTTCTGATGGTATATACTAGCTATAAATTTATTATTCTCCGACAAATCGAATAGTCGAGCTGCGCTGTTCTCCGACAGCTCTTGTTATTCTGTGTAATCTCGCTAATTGGGAATTGGATTAAAGGGGGTAGATGTCATTAACTTGTCAGATAAGATTGATTAATGAACTTATTTACATTCTTCGCGGTTTTGTATTGATTAATTATTTTGTTTACGCAAAAATCGTACCCTTCCCACATGACCTCACCTTCAGGTCATTCACCCGTGACCTTCAACTCATTCACCCATCACCTTCAACTCATTTACCCAGATCGTGGACGGCCGAACGCCGAACAAGAAGGGAATGTAGCGCCCACACTCTACTACTAGTAATACTCACCTATTGACATACAAGGACTTGCCTAAAAACTTTAACCAGAATTTTGAAGTTGAAAAAGGAACATAAATGTGCTTAAATGCAATACAGAGTTAATATGAACATGTGTCTACTAGCGCCCATGTTATTCCAAGCTTTACTGAAGTTTTGTTGATGTACGACTTTCAGTTGTTAAAATATATGGACTTGTCAAAAAAGAACATTTAAACCAGACATTCAAAGTAAGAAAAGGGTCATGCTAATACAGAGTTATGGAACATGTGTCTACCAGTGTCATTGATGGTACTGAGGACATATTTCAAGTTTCACTGTCCAGTGGTTGCTGAAATAATTTAACTATTTTCTTTAGTAACTACAACTGAAAACCAACGTCGACGCAGATCTACAACAGCTCTTCTTGATTAATTATTTCGTTTACGCAAAAATCGTACCCTTCCCAGATGACCTCACCTTCAGGTCATTCACCCGTGACCTTCAACTCATTCACCCAGATCGTGGATGGCCGAACGCCGAAGGGAAGGTAGTGCCCACACTCTACTACTATTACTTATTAAAACAACTCATGAATGCTAGTAGACACATGTTCCATAACTCTGTATTGCATTTTAGCAAATTTATGTCCCTTTTTCTGGATAAATATTTTCTGTATTGTATTTTAGAAAAGGTGTAGCCCCTTTTCGACTTCAAATTTCTTTTATTTTATTTTCTGGCAATCCATTTATTTCAATACCCACTAGCCATATATCTCTGTCAAAGGAGCTTGACAAGTGTCACTTAGAGTCATCAAGGACACTTACAGACACATGTTTTATAACTTTTTATTTCATTTTAGCCAGATGATGTTGTTTTTTTCAACTTAGAATTTTCAGTTAAAGCTTTTTAAGCAGCTTCATATATTTGAATGAAACTCACTGCTTACATCAAATGACAATGGCAATCCTGTAAATATCATTAACCCATACACGCCCACACCTTCCCCACTCCTACACCACCATCACCACAGATAAATAGACAAATATGTGTTATATTCTTTTGGTTTCTCTTCAGTTACCATGTCTGCATCCTGTTCTCTTCCCACCACACCCTCCCTCATATTTATTCTGGGGTCTTCGATATTTGGTATATGTTTACTGACCAATAGTGGTGTTCCGATTAATCGATTTGATCGATCATCAATCAGTTATGCCTTTGATCTGATTTTCGATTAAATATTTTCATGATCGACTTTACTCGGTTGTTGAAAATTGTGGCTTATTTCATTCTCTTGTACTAAAGTATACAATAAATAAAATGAGTTATAAGTGTGCAACAAGCAATCACATATTTATAGCGGTTATCACAACTTATTTTTTAAAATATATATATGTTGGTCAGATGTATTCTGTTCCTTTATTACCAGAACATACTTGAAATGTGATTATTTTCTTCATTTTAGTCCGAAAAAGGCTTACACTTGTCTTTTATAGCAGCCATGTTTAATCGATTAATGATCGATCATCGGTCGGTTAAATATTCAGATAATCGATCATGAATTTTCAGCCGATTCCCAACGCTACTGACAAACACCGTGCACCCCCTTCACACTCACCTCGCCACCACCTAAACTCCACAATTAAGACTTGACCTTGTGAATGAACTGGCACCATGGTTGGTGAGACAGAAGTACCAGTGGCCTTGTTTAAAATTGACTTTGAATAGTGGAGCATGCTGTCCTTTTGACAACTCTTGTAACTCCATGGCTACTTTTAATCTTTAGTTATGCTTGTCCTTGTCTGCTTTCTATGTGAGCCCCTTTAAATTACTATAATGACCACCAACTACCCCATTCATTACTACCATGAGCAATAAATACCCAATGTATTACTACCATGAGCTATGCATACTACATTTATTATTACCATGACCACTGATATCATATTTAATATTTATTAATAATGAATGTCAAACACCAATGTTAAATACTGTTATTTTCCCATTTTTGTAATATCTCATATCGCTTGTAATGTATCCATGGAATGAGTCAATGAGTGATAGTATTTTTTGTAATGTCATCCCAGTATAATTTTTACTGTCTTATGATTGTGAAGTCAAAGCATTGTCCTATGCTGAACAGTGTATGTATGTACATATGCAAATAAAAACCAGTGAACATTTACTAAAATGGCGAACACAGTTTGCACAACCTTCTGAAGATGATTTGAAAATTGTACGCATGAGTTCACAGCTGAAGATTTCGAAAGAACACAAAAGAACCATCCGCAGAAATTTATTTTCTAGCTAGGTGCTGAGAATAGTGATTTGGATCCGACAGATTAGTAACAATGTTTTCTCCTGTTTTATTTGAAAGGAATATTTAGCAGGACCAAATTTCTTTTTCAAACATATTTTTCAGTATAATAAAACAAATAACCGGGTTTACAAATATTCACCATCACCCTCACATGATTGCAATATTTACCAATGCATAACACATTTAAGCCATTATTTTTATTATTTGTTTTACGAACCATCAAGACAGAGAATTGCTGTAGGAGGAAGGGAAACAAATAAAAATAAAAATTTGGTAAAGCATAGTGTATTTATTTTAATTTAATTTTAATTAAAATCTGAGAGGAGGTAAAAACAATAAACTATCAAATTCCCAGTGGAAAAATAAAATACCTAATTTTGTTTTGTGGTAGGAGGGTTCGTAAAACAAATTTATATAAAAACATAATGGCCTTATTACAACCATGACTTATGTATACCAAATTAATTATAACCATGACTTTATATGAATATCACATTCATTACAACCATGACCAATGTATACCAAATTTACTACCATGACCACTTTATAACACGTTATACAACACATTTACTACCATCATTGCCAAAGTATACCACATTTATCACATGTATATATATAAACTACCATGACTAATGTATACCATATGTATTACTACCATGATCTATGTACATCACATTTATTACAACCATGAATACTATCACTCAGAGTCTTCTAAACTCATTTCAACTGGAAATTTCGATAAACTTCTGAGCAGAAGCTGCGGATGTAGCCAGATTGTGGTTAAACATTTGCATGTTGAATCCAGTGGCTAATGGAGTAGATCTACATTTATCATAGACTGAATAGGGAGCCAGATTATTTTTTTCCTCTAATTGGACTCACAACATTATTGTTTCGAATTACATGAGAGAAGGCTGGATTTTTTTTTTTGGAACAATGTGAGGGACTGTTTTTTTTTTTCCTCAAGTGAGAGCCAGGATATTTTTTTCAACAATTGAAGGGCCAGAATATTCCCCCCCCCCCCAAACCCCCCTCCCCACCCCCCACACCACCCACCCAGAAATCAAAGTGGTCGGTACCTTAGTGCACACAGTAGAGAGTTTAAGTCAGCTCCCTCGAGTTATTACGACTAAGTAACACGCGCACTCTCCCGAAGGGCGCCGGACATACTGTGGTAGTACTTTGACCTTAGGCATGGGTGCATGGGGAATCAAAAGGACTGATAGTTGAGTATGTTTGGATTGTAATTAAAAATGTTTAAATGGCATTTAAAGCATGCTATAAAACGCACCAGAATAAGATATAAAACACAAGAGATAAAACTGCTTAGCGATTTCTTGAATTTCTGTAAGAAATGATGCACCAATAATTCAAAAATTATACAAAATCATTTCATTAAAACGATGTCTCCCTGTATTTTGACTGAAAACGAGGCAAATGCGTAATACGAATTTTAGAAAAATTAACGAAATTTATCGATCATAATATCTGCGTTTCAAATGTTTTCACATTGTTCTCGTTTTTAAATCGTTTTGATTAATTATTATATTGCCAAATTACATTAAATGTTGCTAAGAAATGAGAAAATACGATAATATATCGGAAAGTTTTGGCATTTAAA
The DNA here is from genome assembly GCA_037043455.1 of Cyrtodaria siliqua. Classification (NCBI taxonomy): domain Eukaryota; kingdom Metazoa; phylum Mollusca; class Bivalvia; order Adapedonta; family Hiatellidae; genus Cyrtodaria; species Cyrtodaria siliqua. The sequence continues at coordinate 105,001 of JAWPHD010006764.1, forward strand.
TTTCGTTTACGGGAAATCGCTAATTTTGTAATGCTTCATTTTGACTGTCAAATGCAGACAAATGTATTGAAAACGAAAGTAGATTTATGAGCGCAGACTCGGAATCAAAAATATTCAAAATTATGCGACTTCCAGTCGAAATGGTGTTATGAAAAGGGTGTAATAGATTTGTTTGAACCCATCCCCCTTTACTTTTGAAAATCCCCCCACATTTTTAGAGGAAGGGGGGAAAATCCCCCCTGCTTTTTAGATCCTAGATTGGACACTGCATTTTATATTGTTTTCTAAGCTGAACTGGCTTGTGCAAGATCAGCTTTACCATAGGCTGTCATCCATCTGTCTTCTTCTCAGTAACCAACACTGAAATTTTCATGAAACATTATGTTAAGCATCTTAGCATTGACCTTTCAAGTTTGTTCAAATTGGGTGGATCATGTCATCGCTTCCGGGTCAACTCGTACTTAAGTCAACTCGTACTCATTTTGGTCAACTCGTACTCATGTATTGGTCAACTCGTACTCATTTTGAAAAAACTCGTACTCATTTATTTTTTAGTTGTTTGTTTATAGTTTTTTATAATTATATTATAATTTATAATAATGAATGATGTTGTAATATTTAGTTGTACTATTTGTTCATGATTTTGATTTCGATCCCTATATTTATTCTAGTTTTCATGTGTCTGATAAATACTATGTTCAACGCATCTACCTAGTTGTAAATTATTTTGATATGCTGGGATGTATAAAATTAAAAGAATATGAATTGGAAATTGTAATTGTATCTAAACACTATTGTATGTTATATGCTGACATTTTATATATTGTTTTTAAATATATTTTAATAAATTTGAAAAGAAAATAGATGTTTTTGTTTTATGTTCAATTCCATATTTTGACATTTAATGTTTTTAATGTGTTTTTAATATGTATTTGTATAAACCAATCATTCAATGATGTTCTAATCATTAGTTGATTGAATTAGCAATCATGCTAATCCCGTATTTGCACGTTTGCTAATTTTGCACGTTTGCTAATTCAATCAACTTATGCTAATCCCGTATTTGCACGTTTGCTAATTTTGCACGTTTGCTAATTCAATCAACTTATGATTAACAATCTTTACATGTTTTCACAGTAAGTGTGAGCGGCGACACTTCTTTAATTGAGTGTGATTAGTTAACACGTGCTTTTGATCGATATGCACATATCACACCATACATTTAATTATAGCAGCGGTGTTTCTTTCATCAATTTAGATCAAGCATCATAGACATTATTTCGAAGATATTTAAACATAAGTTTCGCTTTGAAAACTATCCTACCAACGCACCATATTGTTCGTTAAAATATATCAAGCGCAAAAGTCAATTTTTAAAATGAACAAATACTTATACAAATTTACATTTATTTCACCAAAACACAAATTGGACCTTTTTGATAAGTTAATTACACCAATTCTGAACTATTCATGTGAGATCTGGGGGTTTATACAAGCAAATCCTATTGAACGAGTCCATTTGCAGTTTTGTAAGAGGATTTTAGGGGTTAAAAAGACAACACAAAATGATTTCATATATGGTGAGTTGGGAAGAACATCATTCATTACTAAGAGATATCTCATTATTATAAAATATTGGTTAAAACTTTTACAACTGAGGGAACAAAAATATGTTAAAATTGTGTATAATATGATGTTAAGTGACTTGGAATTGTATCCACAAAAAGTTAACTGGGCATCGCTTGTTAAACATTTATTGGCTTCACTAGGTTTTTATTATGTATGGATCCAACAAGGAGTTGGAAATGAAAAGATTTTTATTAACGTTATTAAACAAAGACTAAATGATCATTTTATTCAAAATTGGAATCATAGGTTGCAGAGCTCAAGCAGAGCTGTTTTCTACAACAGTATTGCAATTTTTCAAATTCAGCCATATTTAGAAAATATAAATGTGTACAAATTTTGTCAATCAGTTACAAAACTAAGAGTTTCATCTCATAGATTAAAAATTGAATCTGGCAGATGGGTTAAACCTATTAGAATACCTGTTAACGAGAGAACGTGTGATCTTTGTAGAGTGTTAGAAGATGAATTTCATTTTGTATTAGAGTGTGAACGATTTTCGGAGTTAAGGAATCAATATATATCTAAATATTTTTGGAAACATGTACAGTTGTTAACACCTTCTCAATTACACATGATTGCATAATGGCTTATGAAAGTTATATTGTGATATAATATATACTTACCGTTTTCATATATATATATACATGTATATGTAGTAATTACTGCACTGCTACCATGTTATACTTTGTATTTGTATCCTCACGGGCTTTATAGCCTATTGGAAATTTGAAATAAAAGTATCTATAACCAAATTCAGAACAAGAAATCACAGTATAAAATGGACAGTCAAAAATAACGTTCATCATATCTCTTTTACATTGCATACAGTTGGTTACTCAGATCCTGTAATTGTATTAATTTAAGTTTGTGTGTTATTTTGTTCTTATTTATAAACGGATTTGTGTGTATTTGTTATGTCCGCGTTGTGTGTTTCGTGTGGACTAGTGGTTCGTCCGAGACAACATGCCATCGAGTGTGACTCGTGTCATATGTGGACGCATGAGAAATGAATTAATTTGGTGATTGAAATTAAAAAAAAAAATGATTTGTATATCATCAAATTTACATTGATATTTTGACTGTGATGTGTTGTAAAAATGTATATCCCCAAGAACAAACATTGGTACGTTATTTCAGGAATTACTCTGGCACAGTACAAAGAGGCACAGAAACAACGAAGTGAGCTGACATTCATTCATTTGTCAGTCCTGTGCCCACCACATTCCCACGCTGGAAGTGCCTACGCAGATGTCCGAGGATGACGAGGTTAACGAAGAAGTGTCGGTTCCTTATGGGGATTTCACCATGAATGTGTCCGGCCTGAATTCGACGGCAGCAACAGACACGACGGGCGCAGTTTCCTTCGTAGCGGATGGGTCATACGTAGAATCTGATATTATTCATGAAATGTAAGTGAGAATGAATCGTCAAATATTCTTGACACTTGATAAATAAATAGTATATTGACATTCACTACATTATTTATGTAACGTAAAATATATTTATCAAATAAGTATAAGCTATAAGCAAAACTAAATAAGTAAAAAAAAACGTATATTTATTTCAGATCCATGGTAGATCCTGACCCGTCTGACTCCATTCTAGAAGAAGGACCACTGACGTTTGAACTTCTGCGTGATGCGACACAACGCGGAAAAGACATGCTGTCGGACTCTCATGGTTATATGTACACGATTAAGGTAATTATCTTGTCTATTATGATTATTATTATACTGACATAGTATTTTAATATGTGTGTATGTGTATTTAATATGTATTCTGTAGTACCTTAAACTTGTAAACATGAAAACAAACGTATTTTTCAGGACAGCAGAGGAAACACGACGAACTGGTGGTACAGCGTGCGCAACAAGAAGATTAATTGTCCCGCGGCAGTGAGAGAAAAAAACGGCCAGTTCATCAGAAACCCAAAGCAGCACACCCATCAGCCAGACATTACAGCCAGAACGTCAGGAAAGATCAAGTACATTTTGTAAATATGTTTTATTAGTTTAGTTTTCAATATTAATATGTAACACATCTTGTTGTTGTTGTTGTTGTTGTTTTCTTTATATACAATAGTCAACATAGTCAACATAGTCAACATACGAACAATGTACCAACCCGTGGCCGATAATGTCTTCCTATGTGTTAGAAAGGAAACAGTGTATATATTGTACATTTTGTAAATATGTTTTATTAAGTTTAGTTTTCAATATTAATTTGTAACACATCTTGTTGTTGTTTTCTTTATATACGGTGATAAAATCTGTTCACAGATAATGTCTTCCTATGTGTTAGAAAGGAAACAGTGTATATATTGTACATTTTGTAAATATGTTTTATTAAGTTTAGTTTTCAATATTAATTTGTAACACATCTTGTTGTTGTTTTCTTTATAATCACCACAAATTAAATCATGAAATCCATGAATTACTCCCATTTACAAATGAATGTAAACATCATTTTGGTCAACTCGTACTCATTTATTTTGTCATTCTATACTTAAAAATATGTATTATTTAATGTTTTATGCATATAATACATAAATAATACAAATTAAGTTACCTAAACAGAAGAAATAAATAGTGAGTACGAGATGAGTACGAGTTGACCAGTTGAAAAACAGAAATGAGTACGAGTTGACCAAAATGAGTACGAGTTGACTTAAGTACGACTTGACTTAAGTACGAGTTGACCTGTTACCATGTCATTTACTAAGTTATAAAATTAACTTATGTATAACCTTACCCTTACCAAAAATATAGGCTTCTGGCGACTATTTGCTGCAACTCTGCGGCAAACATTGCTGCAAAGCTGCGGCGAACAAGTTTGCGGCGATGTTGCGGTACACTTTTATCATGCAAATGAGGTCTGCGGCAAAGTTGCAGCGAACAAATATGCAAATGAGGTTCTGGTGATGTTCCGGCGATGTTCATTTGCATGGTAAAAGTGTGCGGCAACTTTGCAGCAAACTTCATTTGCATAATGCTTTTAGCTGTAATCTTCTGTCGATGTTCGCTGCAACTTTGCAGCAAACTTCATTTGCATAAAATGTTTCTCTGCACTGTTCTGGCGATGCTTGTGGTGATGTTCGCTGCAAAGTTGCGGCAATGTTCGCCAACACATCGCGGCAAAGTTCTTCAAAATAAATAAGGACTGAAATTATGAAATGGAACAATAGTGCGCTGTTTTAAAAAAACATATTTAGATCAAAAACATGATTTTTTTTCACTATTTAACATGGACTGCACCAAATTTAAATAAATGGAAACGGTTTAAATAAATCTACACTAAATAAATTCTCTCGATTTAAAGTATATCCTTACGGTTTGTTATGGGGGGTTGCGGGTGTCCGACCAAAGTTGACATTTCAAAATGTCTCGTAAGGGTCCCATGCCTAGTTAGGAAATTCCTCACGGGTGTATGTCTCACGCCCAGTGTTTTACATGTGCTCATGGCGATGTCGACCGCTGTCATTTCTACTTTACTCCCATTTTCATGGAGATGTCGGCCGCTGTCATTTCTGCATTACTCCCATTTTCATGGAGATGTTGACCGCTGTCATTTCTGCATTACTCCCATTTTATGGAGATGTCGACCTCTGTCATTCATGCATTACTCTCATTTTATGGAGATGTCGACCGCTGTCATTTCTGCATTACTCCCATTATCATGGCGATGTCGACTGCTGTCATTTCTGCATTACTCCTATTTTCATGGAGATGTCGACCGCTGTCAATTCTGCATTACACTCATTTTCATTGAGATGTCGACCGCTGTCATTTCTGTATTACTCCCATTTTATGGAGATGTCTTCCGCTGTCATTTCTGCATTACACCGATTGTCGTGGAGATGTCGGCCGCTGTCATTTCTGCATTACTCCCATTTTATGGAGATGTCGACCGCTGTCATTTCTGCATTACTCTCATTTTCATGGAGATGTCGAGCGCTGCCATTTCTGCATTACTCTCATTTTCATGGAGACGTCGAGCACTGTCATTTCTGCATGACTCCCATTTTTATGGAGATGTCGAGCGCTGTCATTGCGCATTACTCTCACTTTTACAGAGATGTCGACCGTTGTTATTCCTGCAATACAGTCATTTCATAGAGATGTTGAGCTCTGTCATTTCTACATTACTCTCATTTTTATGGAGATGTCGAGCGCTGTCATTTCTGCATTATTCCCATTATCATGGAGATGTCGAGCGGTCATTTCTGCATTACTACCATTATCATGGAGATGTCGAGCGGTGTCATTTTCATGGAGATGTCGAGAGCTGTCATTTCTGCATTACTCTCATTTTCACGGAGATGTCGAGTGCTGTCATTTCTGCATTACTCCCATTATCATGGAGATGTCGAGCGCTGTCATTTCTGCATCACTCCCATTTTTATGGAGATGTCAAGCGCTGTCATTGCGCATTACTCTCACTTTTACAGAGATTTCGAGTGCTGTTATTCCTGCATTATCTCCTTTTCATAGAGATGTCGACCGCAGTCATTTCTGCATTTCTCTCATGTTTATGGAGATGTCGAGCGCGGTCATTTCTGCATTACTCCCATTTTCATGGAAATGTCGAACATCATCCTAACTATAGCAGTCCAATAGGCACTTGGTGCCTGGATATCTTAGAATCAGCACCAGACCATTAGGACAGACCGACAAACATAAATATAAACATTTACCAATTTTCTTTTTAAAATTTCAATAATCTCAGTTAAATTTTTACCTGTCCATGTGCTTGAATACCCATTTTATTAAATTGTTTTCTTCCTGTGCCAATTTTTTTTATAAAACTGTATATTTTTGTGTGTTTTTTTTTGAGTTTTTTTTACGGGTATAAATAAAAATATCATGATCATATTCACAAGTGCTATTAAATAGCAGATTCATTTCAAATTACAACTGAAAAAGTCGGCATTACCACTGTTAGTAGCGCACTGGGCTTTGAATCCAGAGGTCAGTTGGATCCTCAGACAGTACCATGTTGTCTTTAAACATGACACTATTTCTATAGCTTACACCCTTTATAATGATTGACATGCAACATTGTGTCTTATTGTCCCTCGTCTCCAGCCACTAATTCAAATGAGTAGATTATCAGTTACCTGTATAGATGGTTCATGTGATACAGTACTAGGTTTAATAACAAAACAAAAACAATTAGTCTAAAACTGATCGTCTGTTGGCCCTTCATGGCATAAAAACGACGTTAAAAATTCAAACAGATATGTGAAGTGCATTGTCCATTAATTCTTGGCTTACTTAGCTTTCTCTCCAAATGTTTCAACAACGACTTTGTAATCACTCGGCATTCATCACCTTATCTTTCCATAAACTATTTATTTAAACCTAATGCAGTCAATTCATTTAACACATTTTAAGGAAAGTCCTGCAACGAAACCGTTTGGAAAATTGTCTGAATGACCTAGTTAATTCAAAATACATTTAACCAAGTCAACATAGCAACGTTTGTTAATATTATGTCCATGACCACTAAATATACCAAGGTTTAGTACTGATGATAAGATAGTTAAAATAACTGATAAACACGTGTACTGTTATTTAATAACGTATGTTTTAATTCTTCAAAATTTTGGCGCCGAATTGATGCTTTGCATCAAGTTTTTCTTGTTACGCCAGTATTGGTGTCTAATTTCGACCGATCAGAACTTCGACTTGCTACAGATACAGATTATCATTCGAACACGCAGTTTAGTGGGTAACCGTACTTCGCAACATCTCGAATATTGTCTTGTTTTCGCAGTGAAAATGAGTCAACAAACCGTTTTGAAAATAAAAACAAAAGTTTGTTTTATTACTATTTTGGCTCCCCCACACAAAGTGTGGTAGGGGAGCCATGTTGATTTTGTTTTTGCTTTCTGTCTGTCTGTCTGTCTGTAGGTCTGTCTGTCTGTGTCAAACGATGTCCGATCAATAACTAGAGAATGGTTGGACCTAGGGTCCTCAAACTGGGAAGGTTGGTTGGTTGGTCATGACAAGTAGATGCAACCTATTGATTTTGGGGTCATAGGTCAAAGGTCAAGGTTGCGGTGACATTGACTATCGAAACGATGTCCGATCAATAACTAGAGAATGGTTGGACCTAGGGTCCTTAAACTTGGAAGGCTGGTTGGTCATGACCAGTAGATGATCCCTATTGTTTTTGGGGTCACTAGGTCAAAGGTCAAGGTCGCGGTGACATTGACTATCAAAACGATATCCGATCAATAACTAGAGAATGGTTAGACCTAGGGTCCTCAATCTTAGAAGGATGGTTGGTCATGACCAGTAGATGACCCCTATTGATTTTGGGCTCACTAGGTCAAAGGTCAAGGTCGTGGTGACATTGACTATCAAAACGATGTCCGATCAATAACTACACAATGGTTAGACATAGGGTCCTCAAACTTGAAAGGATGGTTGGTCATGACCAGTAGATGAGCCCTATTGATTTTGGGGTCACTATGTCAAAGGTCAAGATCGCGGTGACATTGACTATCAAAACGATGTCCTATCAATAACTAGACAATGGTAGGACCTTGGGTCCTCAAACTTGGAAGGATGGTTGGTCCTGACCAAAAAATTACCCCTATTGATTTTGGGGTCACTAGGTCAAAGGTCAAGGTCGCGGTGACATTGACTATCAAAACGATGTCCGATCAATAACTAGACAATGGTTGAATCTAGGGTCCTCAAACTTGGAAGGATGGTTGGTCATGACCAGTAGATGACCTCTATTGATTTTGGGGTCACTAGGTCAAAGGTCAAGGTCGCGGTGACATTGATTATCAAAACAATGTCCGATCAATAACTAGACAATGGTTGGACCTAGGGTCCTCAAACTTGGCAGGATGGTTGGTCATGAACAGTAGATGATCTCTATTGATTTCTGGGTCACTAGGTCAAAGGTCAAGGTCACGGTGACATTGACTATCAAAACGATGTCCGATCAATAACTAGACAATGGTTGGACCTAGGGTCCTCAAACTTGGAAGGATGGTTGGTCATGACCAGTAGATGACCCCTTTTGATTTTGGGGTCACTAGGACAAAGGGCAAGGTCGCGGTGACCTTGACTATCATAACGATCCCCGATCAATAATAAAACAATGTCCGATCAATAACTAGAAAATGGTTGGACCTAGGTTCCTCGAACTTGGAAGGATGGTTGACCAGTAGATATTACTGATACAGATAGTAGATACAGTCACAGGGATATTGAATATCAAAACGATCTCAGATCACTAGAGAACGGTTGGACCTAGAGTCGTTAATTATGTCTGTTCGGGCGAGTGAGGGAGCCATACGTTTTTGTCCAATGGACAATAACAATTTCTAGTTTAGTTCAGGGATTGTCTATTTATTTCTGCCAAAATTACGTAGTTCACGGGTCTTGGAGATGATGGTAGTTCAAGTCACATTTTCAGCCCTTTACGTTACTTTATTTTACGAAAGACCCCCCAATAACATAATTAAATTATAAAAATACCCCTCCACCACAACAAATAAAATACAGTTGGACCCCGCCCTCCCACTCCCCCATCCACCAAATAAAAATACAATTGCGGTCCGACTCTCCCGCTCATTTTTTTCTGGAAATGCCCTTAAGTGATGAATTATTATTATTTTGTCTATTAATGTTTTTATATATAAATACATTTATTCCCAGGATGCAACAGTAAGAATATGGGACACCCTATACTATCACAATGTACAGTGTGTATAGCTGGTCATTTAAAGTCAGTCACAATGGTGACTCTGAGGTCAAATTTATCCCCACCCCAGAGGTCACGTTTTACGTAGAGTTGTATAGAGAAAAACTTGAAACGTTTCTGAAATAATAAGAGCTAGGGCCGGCTCTCATATGTTGCATTTGACATATAAGTTAATCATCCTCTACCTAGTTTGTTCAAATGGTGACCCTGAGGTTGCGTTGTGTACTGTTCCAGGGTTCACAGTTTAACAGTTTTGTGTTTTGTCTACCTGGGGTCAAAAATATCCCACCCCTGGGGTCCACATTTTGTATATATTTTACATAATATACATACTTATAAATGGATTTTTTTATTATATTTTTTAACCTGGTAAAAGCCTTCAAGAAATGGTGACCTTATACCAGAAGAGCATTCACAAGTCATTTTGGGCCTCTTGTATCATTAGAGCTGCCACAGGCCATCTTGGGTCTTTTGTAATAGCAGAGCTTTTCACAGACCCTCTTGGGCCTCTTACCTTGTGTGGAAGAAAACATAATTTTATAATCATTATAAATACAAGTCTTAAAGACATTTTACAAAACTGTTTTATTTAAATAATGCAAAAACAAGTCAATGTGGCACATATATATATATATTTCATATTTACTGCAATGCAAGTAAATTAGACACTTATATTCATTCTACCACAGTGCAAGTAAATTCGACACTTATATTCATTCTACCACAGTGGAAGTAAATTTGACACTTATGTTCATTCTACCACAGTGCAAGTAAATTTGACACTTATATTCATTTCTTCAACAGCTCATGTGCATGCTACGCTTATAGTTTACCTAGATTACAGCTCATTACATGTAACATTTATCACATTTTGTGTCAAGTACTTTATCATTTGTTATCACAGTTTATAAACACATGTAGGAAGTTGTTATCACAGTTTATATACACATGTAGGAAGTGTATCATTTATTTCAGTTTTAGTTTAGTTTTTGTGCGTAACCTTTTCATGTGTATCAAGGTTAAGACCAAAGAAAACATATTTATGGTTCTGGTTACCTGTGATTAGTATTTTGGGTCAAAACTGAACCTAAATCTATTTTATTGGACTTCTCAAAAATCACGCTTACACCATCATTAGCTTACATCAAATATGTAAAACGTGTTTCAGTATCTCCTTAATCGTTATAAAACTTTTTTTGTAATCTTAAGTAAAACATTCTGGTTTTCATCATCTTAACCCGCTGCATACATACTGAGGGAAAAAAGTTTAGCAAGTTTTTGTTGCACTCTGGAAATAATACATTTCTGGTTGTAAAATCAAGAAACTACTGCCATAGACACAATATTTTATTAAACACACATCAATAACAATTGAACATCTTAATGACGTAACGAATAAATGAACATAGGCGGCAAGCCCGTAAGGTCCCAAAATGTCAGTAAATCTTGCATACAGTATTTTTTCTTCTAAAAAAATCTTGCTAAACTTTTTTCTCCCAGTATATATAATGGACTGTTCTTTCTTTGAGTTAAGACCATTCCATTTATATGACAAAGGGGTGTTTTGGGGGAAATGACTGATCAGCAGCTGATCTGGGTTTACTAATGGACACAAAGGCTATTATAGTCGTGCTTAGTTGGTTAAGGGTTAAAAGTAACGATGTTTGAGCTCAGTACCTACCACATTCTTTAATTAAACCAGAACCACACATATTTTATTCATTATGTTTATGGACATGAAATACTACTATCTTCATGTGGAGCTAGGCTACCGCTGCTTTTACAATAACTGAAACCTGTTACCCAAACGGACGTTATGTCAGTTAGATCGCTTATCTGATAAAATCTGCCGGCCACAGCTGACGTATGTATCACATGATTGATCTCACTCACACCATCGTTGGTGCGAAAATAATGCATGAACGCATTTTTGGGGTTATCTACCCTTTTCTGTATGATGTCTTCAATTACGAAGGAGGGGGTGTTGCATTGGTTATATTTAATGTCTCCGAACACTAGCCCAGGAACTTCAGGTTTCACGTAATGAAACCTGAAAATAATTTCAGAAGAGGAACCAGTAAGGTAGGTTGTGCAAGCAGAGCTGGTGCCCCCAAGGTCAATAGTCTTAGTGCTTCTTTTGACCTGGAAACATTCACGGATTTGTAAAGTTCCAGCAGTGTCGCTTAGCCATATGACTACTTTTGGGTCAGATGCCAGCTGATCATACTGAATTTTCACTGTTCCGTCGACGTTTTCATTTCTGATATCATATATAAGTGCCATTCTTACCAAATTGACCTCTGCATCGGATGATATTGGGCTATTGTAATCAAATACCTCATGACTGAAATATAAACTGACATTATGGAAATATTTTTTGTCGTCATATTCCCCTTGCACCACAGTATGCGGGACATTAAAGTTGATGCTACCATCGATGTTCCGTTCGGACTGGGTGAACAAGAAGACACTTATAGCGCCACCTAGAGTTAAAATTAATCCCAACATGAGAAACAATCGATAGACCACACGGCGACGGGATTCGGGATTTTCAGAAGCGCATTCAATGTCAAGGCGAGCTCGCCTGTTGCAATGGAGGACTAAACAAACTATTACTCGTATCACGCTGCCAAAAATGATAACTGAAGCTTGTACAAGCTGGAAATAGCTGATGGCCCCTTCTCTGCAGACGGCAATTAAAATATTTATGGTAATCTGCGGGACATCCGCGATCCATATAGTTATGGCAGATAACAAGTCTACATCCAGCCAGGGATTATTTCTGAATATTTCCCACCAAAGGTTTGGTATTTCGAAAGAGAATGCCAGTGTACCAACGATAGAAAAGGTCAAAAGAGAATATTTTATAGAGTCTTCCACCGGGCCGTACACCAAGCCCTCCTCTGTGGCTACGACGTCTCTAAAAAGTAGCCAATCACTGATCAGGTCAGCGGCATCAAGACACAAAACAGTCAAAAATACGAACACTTTGAAACAAAACTTGTCATGAAGTGTCTTGCAGCATGGGATGCTATCAAGTATCCCAACTTTGGGTATCTTGGCACATTTTGCAGACATATCATGGCTTTCTTCCTTGGTCTGTTTGGACTTCTTGCGCTCTTTTCCACCAGAATTAGGCTTTCTTGGCTCTTTTTCCCCAGAACTAAGCTTTCTAGGCTCTTTCCCCACAGAACTAGGATTTCTTGGCTCTTTGCCCCCAGAACAAGGCTTTCTTTGCTCATTGCCCCCAGAACTAGGCTTTCTTTGCAAATTGCCCCCAGAACTAGGCTTTCTTGACTCTTTCCCCCCAGAACTAGGCTTTCTTTGCTCATTGCCCCCAGAACTAGGCTTTCTTGGTTCTTTGCCCCTAGAACTAGGCTTTCTTGGCTCTTTCCCCCAGAAGTATGCCTTTTTGGCTCTTTTGTGTCATCATCTGCTTGTTTTGATGATATTGTAGTTACCACGGTGTTTCTGTTGTTATCCATCCTCTTAACTGGCTATACGTTTGTTTGATGATGGAAATACACTACTTTGTTGTCATTTTATTGTTTCTGCAAGTAAACAAATCCCAGAATTGTATTTTTGCTACATATTAACATTTTATATTTAAGAGAAAAATCCTAAACAAGAGGTGGCAGCATAGTCTAGTTATTAGCACACTGGTAGAGTGATCTAGGGGTCGAGAGTTCAAATAGGTACCCACACACAAATCCAACGTGTCACACCTAAGAATACAAAGAAAACATACTCATATTATATCCTTCATGGGCTAAGGCACTATAAACCGTTTTTCAACGCACCTTGCAATTGCTGAAATGTATCTGCCCATGTAAAATGTAAGTACAAGAGCAAATACTGACATAATAATCTTCCATAGGATAAGATATACATCATAGGTCAGTTGGCGATGATATTAAAGATGGTCATTTTTGAAATTAATGTAATTACTTAAGTCACCATGCAGCGTAATAGAGGTCAGGAATGTTGTACAAGATATAGAGTAGGGTATAATAATAGGGCAAGTTAAGACCACGCGTGAATCCAGGATATAATTTAAATTAAGTGCATTTTATAGCTTGTTAACCATCCGGTTCTGGGGATTTAAAAAGAACTGACTGCCGGCCAATCGGATGATTTAATTCAGATTTTTGTCCATTTCAAAATTCAAAATAGAAGTTAAATTTGATGGAGGTTTGACACAGTGGATTATGGAGACCCTATCCACAAATCTCTAAGAAAGTGAACATATAAGCAGTGCAGATAGTAAAACAGTCATCAAAGTTAATGTGGATTCCTCAAAATCATGAAGCACAATCATGGCCGGGATGGTAAAGACGCTTCGTTTGAAACCTTTTCGCCTCTTGCCACTGCGGGTTCGAATCCCACTGAGCTAGAATTGTGAGAAAGTGTCGATTGTTATGGATTGTGGGAGGTATACATTACTCAGTCTACCCAGGAAAAAGTCGCTGGTTTTCCTCCACCACTAAAAAATCGACCTTCATATATAGCCTAAAATGTGCTGAAAATGATGTAAAACACCATTCATTCAACCCATAATCATGATTATGTAGCATGTCAGGACTGCACCAAAAAAATGAAAACAGAAGATGGAAAATTGTATAATTACTACAAAATGATACTTACTAGACTTCTGAAATATAATAAACTATAGTATACTGCAAAAAATTGACATAATTATTATGAAGACCATTCCAATATGTATCTCAATAAAACTGTATATGCATTCCAGGGCGTGTCTTGCAGCGAGCCCTCAATATTTGAGTATTATGTTTTTCCTTCTTAAACAGGGGCCGATATTCGGCTCCTTCCCTCAGCAAAATAGCCTATTTTCCCGTCTTTGGCTGCGAAACTCCCCTAAAAGATTACTAAACATCATTCATTCCCCCTCTTACTTTCTCATCATTGTTATGCTATGGATACATATATAGAAGAAAGTTAAATCTATATTGTTTTGCATGTGTTCACACCCAAATACTGTTCCCCATAATTATGTATTTTGTTTGTTATTATTATCATATTATTTATTTCCAGTTTGTTCATTTATGTCATGTTGTTATTGATGATAATATTATGACAATAATATATTATTTTCTATTCTGCATATCGATGTAACACGAATAAAGAGTAATAAATTTGACACTTCAGAAATTTTTCCTTTACTTAACTTCTACTTGTGATTTGTAACTGTATTTACTGAATAATTATTTTTTAGTATTCTAAAATTGTAAACAAACGAGTTAGTTAATTTTCTTTGAAATAATTTTAATGCGTATTTTAGAATATAGCTTTGTTCTTTAACTAAAAAAACAAATGTAATATACTAGGAGAAAAGGAAAACACATTTAAGTTAAACAAGCATACCTTTGATATAATGCATCCGGATTTTTGTTCCATAATTAAATTTACTTAATATAGACCGATATTCAACTTGTCTCAGAGGTTTGTTTATTTTGATAAATGCTCCAAGGTAAAGTCAATGTCATCTGTGCTGTACTGCGTAATATGTCAAGGCTAACTAAAATGCTAAAGGTTGTTACATGAGATGGTGTAGGCAAATCAGATGCATTTTAATTAGGATTTCCTCAATATGAAACCATTGACTTTTTTGACAATAATAATCTTGATTGACACAATTAGTATAGCCTCCAGGGTTAAAGGGACAACACAACCGTAGACTAATTGGTACAATTATAAACAGATGAGAAGCCTCAGGCTGTATGGAATCTGGTCTAAGTCGGTTTTATAAAGACCTGTGACAAGCAAAATCTGCCTATATTGTACCATAGGCTTTGGGGCATTTTTTTTGTTTAATGACTATGAAATGACAAATTTAATATGTACAAATTTAAAATGTAAAACATGAAATGGCTAAAATATATAGATGGAACATTAACAATTTCCTATAATGCAGCAAAATAATTAATAGTTATAAACAGCTGTCATAATGATAATAATAACTTATTTATTTAACGAAGGTTAAAACACATTAAGTTATGCATATAAAATACATACCTACAGTTATTTTCAATGTGGCCTTCGATCAATAATGCTATAAAAGTTATAAATACATACAAAAACATTCATGCATGACACTCATGTTGCACTATATCGATCGTGTTTATTTTGCTGTCACGTCATACTTAGGAAATATCTTCTTTTCAAGGTCTTTATTTGTGCATGTTCGCTGTAATTTCTTTTGATGGGTTCATAATAGCTCATTTAGTTTATTTTTATCATTTAAAGGGACACACGGCAATCTCGAAGTGTTCGAAATGGGTGTGTCGATTTATATATCGACAGTTTTGCAGAAAAACTAGCGGGACGCCGCGAGTTTTTAAAAAAATAAAGATTACCGTGTGTCCATTTAATACTACAGAAATAATGTATTTGAACAATTCAAAAAACAAAAAAACAATCCTGATGTACTTCTATTAAATTGGTATTACACCGTGGCGTGGCCTTGTGGTATAGTGTCTGCCTCACATGGCGGAGGTCATGGGTTCAATCCCTGGCCGGGTGACATACTAGTTTAAAAGACTTAAATGAAATGGTACAAGCAGCTCTCTTGCTTGATGCTCAGTATTTAAAGGGTAATTCTAATACTGATCGGCCCGGTGTCGGTATAATGTATCTGGGTGGGTTATCACATCATGTGACTATGGCGTAATATTCCAGTGTTGCAGTACTATAAAGTTGGACATGGAGCTCACGGCTACAAGTACACTGTCAGGAGATGCCTGAAACAATGCTAAAAGCAAATTAAAATACACACTTGCTTACGTTCAGAGGTAAAAGTACAAGTCACATGTCAAGCGTCTCATATCTGTGGTGTTTTTAAGTACATTTCTATGGGTGAAAAATCAGGATTTCTCAGTGAAAGAAAATTTATTCACGCAAATGCTAAAAACTTACTCCTAAAAAGAAAAACAACTAACTGCTACGTTGAATCATGACGTCGATAAAGTGTTGGGAGCGTAGATATCATTTGCCCAGAACGTTCGACAAAGCAAACCATTTCAATTAAAATCATATTCACTAACTCTTCAAAGGAGATCGAAAGAATACATTTGAAAGTTTGTAAATACTTGTTAAGGGTTAAAGCGTCTACTAGTAATTCCGGTATTTATGGAGAACTAGGTTGATACCCATTGTATATTTTAAGGTATGTAAAAAATAATAAAGTATTGGAGTAAGGTGGTCGATTAAAAAAACATTTTAATATCAACTTTGTATAAAGATGCTGTGATAGATTGTGAAAGAGGAATGAAGAATTGGGCCAGCAATGTTAAAACCATTATAACAGACTGTGGCTATAATTATGTTTGGAATGACCCAACTTGTATTGATATGAAATCTTTACATTTGTTGATTAAACAAAATTTAATAAGATTGTTTTGTTCAAAAATGGAACACTGATGTCGAAAATAATCGAGTTTTATGTTTGTATAGACATTTTAAAACCTCATTCTCATATGAAGTGTATTTAGATATATTGCCGTTGAAATTAAGAACTGCCATGTCGAGGATAAGATTATCCTTCCACAGACTTAGAATTGAAACTGGCAGATATTCACAAAATAGAACTGATAGAAATCAGATATATTGTACATTGTGTAATAGTACAGACTTAGAAGATGAATATCATTTTATTTTAATTTGTCCTTTGTACGAACAATTACGTAAACTATATGTTAAACAATATTATTACAGACATCCAAGTGTTTTTTTAATTTATTCAGCTGATGCAATCTTAAAGCCAGCAAGAGCTTTTTAGATTATCTAGGTTTGTTAGGGAAGCATTTATTATTTGCAATACTGCAATGTATAATGAGTAACAAATGTATGTTCATCCTCATTGGACATGACATGTAAACTATTAAAACTTAAAAATGTACATGAAACTATGTAATAGGAATAGTTAAATCATTATAACAGGGTAAATACGTGATCGAGAGTGAATGTGTGAGACATTTCGGGCGTCAGAGTGAATGGGTGAGTTGTATGAGTGTATAGTATGCATGGTTGTGTGTTTGTACTTTTTCATTGTTTAATGTAAAAATTGCATTGACCTGTCACATATTAACAAATGTAATATGTATTTATATGACGAGAAACATTTGTTTAAGTCATAAATAAAGAATATGTTCTATTCTGTTCTGGTATCCCGGTAAATGAAATGTAACCAACTTATCGGTACAACTAATTAATTAATTGATCTGTTGTCATATACCTCTGGGCAGTAGATTTAAATTAGAATCACCTGCCAATACAAACTATGGTATAGTGGGTAGTTCAAACAGCAACTTATCTCACTGCTTGTATCTTGATATTATATTAGTTGCATGATCTGAATTGATTAATGCATTTGTTGTTGTTGACAGTTCATTTATATATTAATATGCTAGAAGTAATGCTATACCTTTTGTGAGAGAAATCTGTTTGCTTCAGTTGTCAATTAATTTGCATATATTTATATTCATTGCCTGCCAGTAGTTGAAGATTACGCGATTTGTTGACATGAGTCAACATAAGATTAGAAATATAGGATTATTTATTTTTTGACGCATGATTTCATCTAGGTTATATCATAGCTCCATATCTTGCCTACCAGTTAAAACATGCCGACATACCAGACTAAAAGTCGGCATTTAGTAATGACAATCGGTTCCCTAAAGTTGACATTTAGTAATGACCATCGGCTCCCTAAAGTTGGCATTTAATAATGACACTCGGTTCCCTGAAGTTGGCATTTAGTAATGACAATCGGTTAATAATTTATGTGTTTGAATAGTATTTTACATCACAGCACATTTTAGGCCACCTATGACGTTCGATTGGTGTGGTAGCGGCAGACCACACCATTTTTCCTGGGTAGAACCAGTACTGTATAACTCCCGTCATCCGTAATAATCGACACTTTTTCACTTAACAAGTTGTGCGCTTAGTTAATAATATATACTCCTCAAAATAAAATATAAACCACATTTGTATAAGGATAATAAAGTAAATATATGAAGCTGCATGTTTTCAAGAATCAGTGGCAAACATGACCTTGTAAAACTTGAACGAGGGCAGCTATGATTATAAATGATTGTTTTTCTTTGAAAAAAAGGAATTTTTTAGTAACTTAAACTAAAATTTTACACATGTTCTCATCCTTTGATGTAGTCGGGTCTAAATTGTACCTACTAGTTTCTTCTTTTATTAAAGTTAGCATCGCTTTAATGTTTTCTTAAAACGAGTGTGATGCTGAAATTTTGAAGATTTTTTTTTCTAAAATATACTGAAAGGAAAAAGAAACGTGACACGGGAATTTAAGCTAATATTTTCTATATACTGCACACTTAATTCCATATATATTCCAAGGAAATCCCAAGATGTTTTGTACACAAAACGTTGCTGTTAGTTAGAGAAAGTACATATGGGCAAATCCAGTGGTATGATGTTCTATTTTTTGCTATTACTATTTGGTAAGGCAACTGTTGTTGTAGTCGTTTCGCGATACGACATCGCGACATTGTGATACGACATCGCGACATAATTGTCGCGATGTCGTATCGCAATGCCCTGATGTCGTATCGCAATGTCGAGTTGTTGTATCGCACTGTCGTATCGCGATGTCGCGATGTCACGTTGTCGGGCGCCGGATTGTCGCCCACCACAATGCGACACTGTATCTGTCCTCAACCGGACACCGTAGTATTTAACGTAAAGAGTTTGCAAATTTTGCATCCTAAGTCTGCTCACATGCTTGAGCCGAACGCATACTCTTGTCAATAATGAAACGTTGCTGGAATACTATTTGCTGTGTTACGTGTTGTTTTAGTATTTTTTCCGAAAGGAAAGATCTTACGTAGCCATGTACCATTCGATTAACAGCAGCTTATTGTATATACAATATATAGCGGAAATTCCCGAGTCGCGTTTCTTTTTCCTTTCAGTATATTATGCCCTCAAAATTGACTTATGTCCCTGGAAATCCATTGAAATATATATCTAAACTAACATTTATTGGTTTGTGATGAATTTCATAAATTAAAGAACGTGTGAGAATGTAAACCATGACAAGCATTCTTTGTGTTTCAGAGGAGAAGAAGTTGTGACCGCGGCCAGTTTGAACTTTGACCCAATTGTGTCACAGGTCGCGGAAATGTTCCAGGCAGGAGAGAAGATCACAAAATCTGAAATTCAGTGAGTAAATTCAGATATTTTATCCCACTGCATACTTGCATTATGTGGCATTCTTATTTTAAACCAGTAAAGTGATTTTCATGCTGTTATGTACTGTTGGGAGTAATTACATTGTCGAATGATCTAGCTGTAAAATAGAATCTTCAAGTTCAAATGTTATTAAGGTTATATATCTTGGACTTATAAATCGAACTTCTAGCTCAGTAGATAAAGCAATGCACTTTAGAGATTCAGATCTGTGCCCCGTGTTCGCATGTCTGATGGGAACTACAACCTTCATCTCATCCCTGAGTTTCCTGTCCCAATATAACCTAATACATTATGATGTGGTAATGCGACATACTGTGATACATTCACATTTTATTTCTTAGATTTATAACGTCGTTAACCTAATACATTATGATGTGGTAATGAGACATACTGTGATACAATCACATTTTATTTCTTAGATTTATAACGTCGTTAATGTATTTAGACCACACTTTTTCCATTTCAGAAGTGACCCCAGAACCTGGTTGGCTCGATTGCAAAAGTAAAGAACAGCAACATTGAAATCGAAAATATTGTACATAACCATAATACAATGTTACTGTAGACTGAAGTGCTGACCTTGAAGTATATGGGAAATATTGTACATAACCATAATACAATGTTACTATAGACTGAAGGTCTGACCTTGAAGTGTGTTGAAAATATTGTACATAACCATAATACAATGTTACTATAGACTGAAGGTCTGACCTTGTAGTGTGTTGGAAATATTGTACATAACCATAATACAATGTCACTATAGACTGAAGGTCTGACCTTGAAGTATATGGGAAATATTATGCATAACCATAAAGCAATGTAACTATAGACTGAAAGTCTGACCTTGAAACATGTTGGAAATATTGTACATAACAATAACATGTTACTAAAGACTTCAGGTCTGACCTTGAAGCATGTTGGAAATAACACAATGTTACTACAGACTGAAGGTCTGACCTTGAAGTGTGTTGGAAATATTATGCATAACCATAATGCAATGTTACTATAGACTGAAGGTCTGACCTTGAAGTGTGTTGGAAATATTATACATAACCATAATACAATGTTACTATAGACTGAAGGTCTGACCTTGAAGTATATGGGAAATATTATACATAACCATAATACAATGATAATATAGACTAAAGGTTTGACCTTGAAGTGTGTTGGAAATATTGTAGATAACCATAATACAATGTAACTATAGACTGAAGGTCTGACCATGAAATGTGTGGGAAATAGTGTACATATTACAATGTTACTATAGACTGAAGGTCTGACAATGAAATGTGTTGGAAATATTGTTCATAACCATAATGCAATGTTACTGTAGACTGAAGGTCTGATCTTGAAGTATATGGGAAATATACATAACCATAATGCAATGTAACTATAGACTGAAAGTCTGACCTTGAAGTGTGTTGGAAATATTGTACATAACCATAATACAATGTAACTATAGACTGAAGGTCTGACCATGAAATGTGTGGGTAATAGTGTACATAACACAATGTTACTATAGACTGAAGTTTTGACCTTGAAGTATATGGGAAATATTATACATTACCATAATGCAATGTAACTATAGACTGAAAGTTTGACCTTGAAATGTGTTGGAAATATTGTACATAACCATAATACAATGTTACTATAGACTGAAGGTCTGACAATGAAATGTGTTGGAAATATTGTTCATAACCATAATGCAATGTTACTGTCGACTGAATGTCTGATCTTGAAGTATATGGGAAATATTATACATAACCATAATGCAATGTAACTATAGACTGAAAGTCTGACCTTGAAGTGTGTTGGAAATATTGTACATAACCATAATACAATGTTACTATAGACTGAAAGTCTGAACTTGAAGTGTGTTGGAAATATTGTACATAACCATTATACAATGTAACTATAGACTGAAGGTCTGACCATGAAATGTGTGGGAAATAGTGTACATATTACAATGTTACTATAGACTGAAGGTCTGACAATGAAATGTGTTGGAAATATTGTTCATTACCATAATGCAATGTTACTGTAGACTGAAGGTCTGATCTTGAAGTATATGGGAAATATTATACATAACCATAATGCAATGTAACTATAGACTGAAAGTCTGACCTTGAAGTGTGTTGGAAATATTGTACATAACCATAATGCAATGTTACTGTAGACTGAAGGTCTGATCTTGAAGTGTGTTGGAAATATTGTACATAACCATAATGCAATGCTACTATAGACAGAAGGTCTGACCTTGAAGTATGTTGGAAATATTGTACATAACCATAATACAATGTAACTATAGACTGAAAGTCTGACTTTGAAGTGTGTTGGAAATATTGTACATAACCATAATGCAATGTTACTGTAGACTGAAGGTCTGATCTTGAAGTGTGTTGGAAATATTGTACATAACCATAACTCAATGTTACTATAGACTGAAAGTCTGACCTTGAAGTGTGTTGGAAATATTGTACATAATCATAATGCAATGTTACTGTAGACTGAAGGTCTGATCTTGAAGTGTGTTGGAAATATTGTACATAACCATAACGCAATGTTACTATAGACTGAAAGTCTGAACTTGAAGTGTGTTGGAAATATTGTACATAGCCATAATCCAATGTTACTGTAGACTGAAGGTCTGATCTTGAAGTGTGTTGGAAATATTGTACATAACCATAACGCAATGTTACTATAGACTGAAAGTCTGAACTTGAAGTGTGTTGGAAATATTGTACATAACCATAATGCAATGTAACTATAGACTGAAACACTGACCTTGAAGTGTGTTGGACATATTGTACATAACCATAATGCAATGTTACTGTAGACTGAAGGTCTGATCTTGAAGTGTGTTGGAAATATTGTACATAACAATAATGCAATGCAACTACCATAATGCAATGTTACTGTAGACTGAAGGTCTGATCTTGAAGTGTGTTGGAAATATTGTACATAACCATAATGCAATGTTACTATAGACTGACAGTCTGACCTTGAAGTGTGTTGGAAATATTGTACATAACCATAATACAATGTAACTATAGACTGAAGGTTTGACCATGAAATGTCTTGGAAATAGTGTATATAACCATAATGCAATGTAACTAGAGACTGTCTGATCTTGAAGTGTGTTGAAAATATTGTACATAACCATGACATGTTACTATAGACTGAAGATCTGACCCTGAATATTTGGGAAATATTGTACATAACCATAACACAATGTTACTATAGACTGAAGATCCGACCTTGAAGCGTGTTGGAATATTGTACATAACAATAACATGTTACTATAGACTTAAGGTCTGACCTTGAAACATGTTGGAAATAACAATGTTACTACAGACTGAAGGTCTGACCTTGAAGTGTGTTGGAAATATTGTACATAACCATAATGCAATGTTACTATAGTCTGAAGGTCTGACCTTGAAGTGTGTTGTACATATTGTCCATAACCATAATGCAATGTTACTATAGACTGAAGCTCTGACCTTGAAGTATATGGGAAACATTATACATAACCATGATGCAATGTAACTATAGACTGAAAGTCTGACCTTGAAGTGTGTTGGAAATAACATAATGTTACTATAGACTGAAAGTCTGACCTTGAAGTGTGTTGGACATATTGTCCATAACCATAATGCAATGTTACTATAGACTGAAGGTCTGACCTTGAAGTATATGGGAAATATTATACATAACCATAATGCAATGTTACTATAGACTGAAAGTCTGACCTTGAAGTATATGGGAAATAGTATACATAACCATAATGCAATGTAACTATAGACTGAAAGTCTGACCTTGAAGTGTGTTGAAAATATTGTACATAACCATAATACAGTGTTACTATAGACTGAAGGTTTGACCTTGAAGTGTGTTGGAAATGTTGTACATAACCATAATGCAATGTAACTATAGACTGAAAGTCTGACCTTGAAGTGTGTTGAAAATATTGTACATAACCATAATACAGTGTTACTATAGACTGAAGGTTTGACCTTGAAGTGTGTTGGAAATGTTGTACATAACCATAATGCAATGTTACTATAGACTGAAGGTTTGACCTTGAAGTGTGTTGGAAATGTTGTACATAACCATAATACAATGTTACTATAGACTGAAGGTCTGACCTTGAAGTGTGTTGGAAATATTGTACATAACCATAATACAATGTTACTATAGACTGAAAATCTGACCTTGAAGTATATGGGAAATATTATACATAACCAAAACGCAATGCAACTTTAGACTGAAAGTCTGACCTTGAAGTGTGTTGGAAATATTGAACATAAGCATAATGCCATGTTACTATAAACTGAAGGTCTGACCATGAAATGTGTTGGAAATATTATATATAAGCATAATGCAATGAAACTATAGACTGAATGTCTGACTTTGAAGTGTGTTGGAAATATTGTACATAACCATAATGCAATATAACTATAGACTGAAGGTCTGACTGTGAATTATATGGGAAATATTGTACATAACAATAATACAATGTTACTGTAGACTGAAGGTCTAACTTTGAAGTATATGGGAAATATTGTACATAACCATAATACAATGTTACTATAGACTGAAATTCTGACCATGAAATGTGTTGGAAATATTATATATAAGCATAATGCAATGTTAGTCTGACCATGATGTGTGTTGGAAATATTGTACATAACCATAATGCAATGTTACTATAGACTGAAATTCTGACCATGAAATGTGTTGGAAATATTATATATAACCATAATGCAATGTTAGTCTGACCATGAAGTGTGTTGGAAATATTGTACATAACCATAATGCAATGTTACTATAGACTGAAATTCTGACCATGAAATGTGTTGGAAATATTATATATAACCATAATGCAATGTTAGTCTGACCTTGAAGTGTGTTGGAAATATTGTACATAACCATAACAATGTAACTATAGACTGAAGGTCTGACCTTGAAGTGTGTTGGAAATATTGTACATAACCATAACAATGTTACTAAAGACTGAAGGTCTGACCTTGAAGTGTGTTGGAAATATTGTACATAACCATAATGCAATGTAACTATAGGCTGAAGGTCTGGCCATGAAATGTGTTGAAAATATTGTACATAACCATAATACAATGTTACTATAGACTGAAGGTCTGACCTTGAAGTGTGTTGGAAATATTGTACATAACCATAACAATGTAACTATAGACTGAAGGTTTGACCTTGAAGTGTGTTGGAAATATTGTACATAACCATAACAATGTTACTAAAGACTGAAGGTCTGACCTTGAAGTGTGTTGGAAATAGTGTACATAACCATAATGCAATGTAACTATAGGCTGAAGGTCTGGCCATGAAATGTGTTGGAAATATTGTACATAACCATAATACAATGTTACTATAGACTGAAGGTCTGACCTTGAAGTGTGTTGGAAATATTGTACATAACCATAACAATGTTACTAAAGACTGAAGGTCTGACCTTGAAGTGTGTTGGAAATATTGTACATAACCATAATACAATGTTACTATAGACTTAAGGTCTGACCTTGAAGTGTGTTGGAAATATTGTACATAACCATAACAATGTAACTATAGACTGAAGGTCTGACCTTGAAGTGTGTTGGAAATATTGTACATAACCATAACAATGTTACTAAAGACTGAAGGTCTGACCTTGAAGTGTGTTGGAAATATTGTACATAACCATAATACAATGTTACTATAGACTGAAGGTCTGACCTTGAAGTGTGTTGGAAATATTGTACATAACAATAATACAATGTAACTATAGATTGAAGGTCTGACCTTGAAGTATGTTGGAAATATTGTACATAACCATAATACAATGTAACTATAGCCTGAAAGTCTTACCATGGAGTATGTTGGAAATATTGTACATAACCATAATGCAATGTAACTATAGACTGAAGTGTGTTGGAAATATTGTACATAAACATAATATAATGTAACTATAGACTGAAGGTCTGACCTTGAAGTGTGTTTGAAATATTATATATAACCATAATGCAATGTAACTATAGACTGAAGGTCTGACCTTGAAGTGTGTTGGAAATAGTGTACATAACCATAAAGCAATGTAACTATAGACTGAAGGTCTGACCTTGAAGTGTGTTGGAAATATTGTACATCAACATAATACAATGTTACTATAGACTGAAGGTCTGACCATGACGTGTGTTGGGAATATTGTACATAACCATACTGCAGTGTAACTATAGACTGAAGGTCTGACCTTGAAGTATATGGGAAATATTGTACATAACCATAATACACTGTATGATCACCTTAGGGCATTTGGGAGTGATGTTTGGTTGAATCACTTCTCCTGTACAATAAAAGCTAAAATAGTGACTTATTTGTGAGTTGGAATACACTAATGTAACTTTAAAAGCACAATGAAAACTATGTGAAAATCTGGGATATTTTCATTGAATACTTTTGGAATTATAATTTAAGACAAAACATTAATTTTCAGAATAGGAAAATCTTCATAAATATGGTATTTTTACCTGGATATTACTTGATTGTTACACTGTGAAAATATCCTTCTTTTTGAAGTGATAAATTATAGGAATATAAAAAGGAGTATACACCTACAAGTGGCAAAATGAGCAAAACTGAAATGAAAACTAGTGTGAAAAAATCAGGTGTTACCTGGTAAGCCATAGAAACCGTTCACTGAGGTGGCAGAATCTAGTGCAGAAGAACTCATGAACTAGAAGAGCTCACCTGTGATGTGAAAAAGAATGGGGACAGTCTCAACACATTAATGACCAAAATAGATTCTATGATGACCAAAGCTGATATGGAATCATTTATTAAATCCACAGTAGAGAAAATCGTTGAGATTAACAAGAATATGGAAACAACAACAGAAATTAAAATCAGAGACAAAACGAAAGAAATAGAAACATTGAAAGAAGCAAACAAAATGCTAAAGAGCATGTTTGCAAGTCAAAATGCAAGAATTGAATCTTCGGAAAAGCTAGACAGACAAGCTTTAGAAAAGGCTAACTGCAATGAATAGTATTCAAGAAAGAACAATGTTAAAGTGATGAATGTAGTTGAATTGCCGGGTGAGACAGAGTTACCCTTTACACAGGAGGTTAGCAGTCTGTTTGCTAAACAGAAAGTAACACTTAACCCGGACAACATCACAGCAATTCACCGCATACCGGGTAAGACTGGACTCCCCAAACAAATACTGCTTAAACTCAGAAACAACAATGAGAAGTCCAAGCTGATGAAGGTTCGATCGAGCATGAAGTTGGCAGGCAAAAGTCTCCTTGATGATGTCACCAGGCTAAATGTTACCCTTATGACCAGACTGAATGAGCACCCGAAGATGGACTCCGCCTGGTACTTCAATGGGTCAGTCTACGGCAAGACGAAAGACGAACGACGACATAAGTTTGACCTCTATAATGACATTGACTCTATGATAGCCAAATAGACACTTAAACATTCTATGTATTCTATGTGAATGTTTAGTGTACTGTTTTTCTTTTTCTTTTTGTTTTTTAATTGTGTAACTTCTATTGGATATAACATATATAAACAATTATTATATATGTATTACTAATGTGTATTTCTGGACTATCATGACTACTGGATTTATTGTGAGGAAGATTGTGTGAGAGTTTATTTGATATAGGACTACTTAATCACACAAACTATAGACAGCTCCTGAACACTATTACAGTTTCTGTATACCACAATACAACTGGAATTACCCGTTCTTACAAACAAGTAAAAAAAAAATGAACATGACTCTACAGGAAACATCTCAATTGTGATTTTTTTTTTTAAATTTATTTATGAATATATAAATATATGGAAAATAACCAAGTGAAATTATGAAAAGCATGGTAAGTTTAACGTTTTGCAATATCTATTTTTTCTGATTATATTTTTGATGCGAAATTAGTTACTTAAAATCTTAGATGCAATTTAATATTGTATTTATTCCGATATTACAATAAATATTGAGACAAGTTCATTATGATTGTAGAAAAAAATATAAATTCTAAATTAAATCTTAATTTAATTAATACTGTATATATCATTCCTAAAACTTTCGATTTTCGCAAGGAAGCAAATTGAGTTAATTCTTGTCAAGATACATGTAGTTTTTCCGGAGTCTTTCTTGGTCTTTTGGAGTAAGGGAGACAATTGGGAACAAACATGCTTTTGTTTAGTCATTTGACATATTGTAATCTGACTCGGGTTGCAGAGACGGGATCTTGTAGGTAGGGTCAGTCCCGGTTACTCGAGCCCGTCTTTGTGATCTTTGATGGCACATTTGAATAGCGAGAACACTCAACATACACATATTATAACATCCTGAAGTATGTCATTGATTTTAAATCAGGAGTATAACTAATAAACATGCTACAATTTTAATTTTTTGTTCAATTTAAACGTAAATAACAATCTGGTAGGTATTTTTGTTTCTTTAAAAACTAAAGACATGCAGCACATTTGCTGATATTATATTTGTTAGATGAAAAATATATTTGTACTTGTGATGACGCCTACCTAAAGCCCATTGGGACGGTGGCGTTTGATATTTGTCTATGATCTTTCCTGTCGTGCCCTTAATGGTTTATTCTCTTGGCTTCTGCCAAGTCAATGAGTACCTTCATTGTGGCTTTCTAGGCTATTGTTTTTTGTATTATATTTACACGAGCATATTTGTGTTTTACTTATATTGCCTATTGATGCTGCCTTGTTGGTTAGAGATTAGATCATGGTGGGGATTTCTTTAATTACACTGTCCTGTTTTAATGGGATGACAGTAGGGTAAGTGTGAGGTTTGGTGCACCCTAGAACCGATTTAAACCCCCAGTGGCCTTTGTTGCCACTGACCGTTCCAAGGCGGTAGCCCTATTGTCAACCCTTTTGTGTTTGTGATGTCGTTTGCATTTTTTATTACTTTTGCCTTCTCGTCTGTCTGTTTGCGTGTTTGTTTTTGTGTTTTGTGGTTGATTGTCGTCCTTGAATGCTGCTTTCCCTGTATGATATTTTTATCTTTCTTTATATCCATCTCTCTATGCTAAACAGCTTTTTGTACGGATCCAGCCCACATGTATTGCATAATTGTAATGCAATATGTTTGGCCCACGGTGCCGTGTCCACAAATGCACTGTTTGCCTTCCCTATTTCACTATTCATTTTTTTTGTCTGTGGCATATGGCATTTTGGCAACATACGTAGTAATTATACAGCTATAACATTGGCAAGTGTTTATCAAAATCCCTTTTCCTTTTTTTAACACCTCACCATGAGTGAAATCAAGATAATGTCCTTAAATCGTCAGGGGATCGGCCAGATACCAAAGCGTACAGATCTATTTCACTATTTAAAAGAAAAAACTGCAACATTTATTGTCTGCAAGATACACATTTCAGTCCAGGAAAAGATGAAAAATTTGTACGAACTAGATGGGGAAACGATTGTTATTTTAGTTCTTTTAAATCTAATGCAAGAGGTGTAGCAATCCTGTTTAACAATAACATTGATTACAAAGTACATCAATCAAAGGCGGACCCAAATGGAAATTTTTTGTTGTTAGATATGACAATTGATAATAATAGATTAACTTTAGCTTCAATATATGTCCAAACACAGATGATCCATTGTTTTTTGAAAGTGCAATCAATGCAGTTGAGGAATTAAATAATGAGCACATTATATGGTGCGGTGATTTTAATCGTGTCATTAATCCTGATCTAATATTGTAATTACAAAGCCATAAACAATAAAAAAAAAAGCTAGAGAATAACTTCTAGAAATTATACAAAATAAGTACATGATAGACCAATTTAGAGAAACCCATCCCACAATAAAGAGATACTCATGGCGGAGAGGCCAGCCATTTCAACAAGCCTGATTAGATTTCTTTTAATATCTGAAAACTTTCAAACTTCTATTAAAAGCTGCACTATAGAAAATAGTTACAGATCTGATCATTCACCTGTTCAATTGATTTTATGTTTTAATGAATGTATAAAAGGTAAACCTCTTTGGAAACATAATAATTCATTGCTTAAAGATATGCAATATTTAAAAACTATCAAGGACACAATTCAAGAAATAAAAAAACAATACTCTCTTCCTATATATGATTTAGAAAATTTAGAAAACATACCTAATAATGAAATTCAATTTACAATCAATTTTCAACTGTTTTTGGAAACACTTATGATGGAACTGAGAGGAAAATCCATTTCATACTCCAGTTACATAAAAAACAAAGAGACGAAAAGGAAACAAAAATTGTTCAAAAAATATCACAGCTAGAAAAAGATTTAAATGCAGAAAAAGTAGAGGAATTGGATTTACTACAGTGTGAGCTAAAAGATATCAGGAAAACTAAAATAATGGGTTCTGTTATAAGATCAAGAGCAACAAACATAATCGAGGGGGAAAAACCAACAAAATATTTTTGCGTCCTAGAATCGAACAATTACCTTAGCAAAATCATACCTACTTTAAAAAAAGAGGACGGAAAAATAATAACAGACCAGCATGAAATATTAAAAAAAAACAGAGGATTTTTATAAAACGTTATATAGTAGTAGAGATAAAGAATTGCAAGATATAGACCTAAAAGAACATTTAAAAAATGTTAATATTCCTAAACAAAGAATAAAACAAAGACTAAAAAAATCTTGAAGGTTTACTAACAAAAAATATGACTAATAACCGCAGCCCCGGCAGTAGTGGATACACGTGTGAATTTTACAAGGTATTTTGGAGACAATTAGGACACTTTGTCCTCACACTAGCGGATCCAGGGGGGCGCGCGCACCCTAAAAATTCCGGATTATACATGTATGTCCATGTTACTGTAGATAAAATATCAAACAATTTCGTTGCACGCCCTCAGTATAAATAATGTTCTTGCTCGCTTCGCTCGCTCGACGCATAATGGCTAATGAGTGGTTTAATTAACACATTGTTAAATCCTTTTATTTGAAAACGGACTTTTTTTTATTCATACATGTATGTCCATGTTACTGTAGATACAATATCAAACAATTTCGATGCACGCCCTCAGTATAAAAAATGTTCTCGCTCGCTCGCTCGACGCATAATGGCTAATGAGTGGCTAATTAACACACTGTTAAATCTTTTTATTTGAAAACAGACTTTTTTTATTCATACATGTATGTCCATATTATTGTACATAAATTATCAAACAATTTGGTTGCACGCCCTCAATATAAATAATTTTCTTGCTCGCTTCGTTCGCTCGACGCATAATGGCTAATGAGTGGTTTAATTAACACATTGTTAAATCCTTTTATTTGAAAACGGACTTTTTTTATTCATACATGTATGTCCATGTTACTGTAGATAAAATATCAAACAATTTCGATGCACGCCCTCAGTATAAAAAATGTTCTCGCTCGCTCGCTCGACGCATAATGGCTAATGAGTGGTTTAATTAACACATTGTTAAATCATTTTATTTGAAAACGGCATTTTTTTATTCATATATGTTACTGTAGATAAAGGCTAATGAGGGGTTTAATTAACATTGTTAATTCCTTTTATTTGAAAACGGACTTTTTTACCCTATCAATGCACTACCGCAACCGTTTTATGAGGCTAGAGACGGACCCGAAAATTGACCCCCCCCCCCCCCCCCCCCAAGCTGAAATCCTGGATCCGCCCCTGCCTCATGGCCCTTAATTATAGTTATGAAATAGGACAGTTATTTATAACACAAAGACAAGGTATTGTTACCCTAATACCCAAAGAAAACAAGGATAGATATTTTTTTAAAGAACTATAGACCTATTTCTCTTTTAAATACTGTATATATTAAAGTGCTGAAGGCACTGAGGGGCGATGCTTTGTGTAAGTGTTGGAATGGATGGGAAATGGAAGTGCTGTAAATGTAACTTCCATCGTTTGTTTTTTACATTTAGCGATGTTTCAGATGATTGATATTCATTACCAATTTCATATTTAAACATATTTTAGCTAACTCATATGGCCCGAATTAGATTCCGTAGATTTTTTTCTGAGCAAGCTCTTCAGCGAGGCATAGTATATTATACAGAGTGGAGTCATGGTGTGGAGTCTTGGAGTGGAGTGGAGTGAATAATTGGAGTGACCTTGGAGTCACATTTTGGAGTGACCTTGGAGTCAGATTTGGAGTGACTATTTTGGATAATTATCAATTTAATATTTTTGAATGACCATCACAAGGTGCACAGTTCCTAACCTACTCAGTACAGTTGCATTGTCCCATGAGACATGTGCTAACCTTAATGTGAGGGACAGACCATCTAAAAACAACATACATGAACTTGGATACCCAAACATTAACCCCAGTATTGAAGCATTATGAACCTTTGGCCTGACATAAACTAGTCCCGAGTGACCAACTAATCTTAGGTCAGGACACTGACATCCAGTGTCAGGGGTATACAGGGTTCCATTATGTCCAATATGTCAGTCATACCACAGAGACTGAAAACAAAAAGCATTACAGTTTATGGGAACTACGAGCTCTCTCAGCCTAACTGTTCCACAAACATGGATTATTTTAGAATATGTAGTAACAGTGCCCAAGTTAAAATTAGATGTGCAGTTTTGGAATTAGTTGTTGAAATTGGGTAGCTTAATAGACACATGCAATTTTAAAGTATTATTTAATAAATAAATAAGTGTATGTGCAAATGAAGTAACCCATGTAAATGTATTAGTTTCTAAAAAGTTATTAATTGTAAGAGAAATTAAGACTTCAAGTTTAGACTAAACAATTGCCTCCAAAATATTCACTCCAAATTTGACTCCAAGGTCACTCCAATTATTCATTCCACTCCACTCCAAGACTCCACACTAAGACTCCACTCTATATAATATACTATGCCCTTCAGCGAGCACTGACTGTTCTATTTTAGTAACATGATACATTCTATTATACACATACCGTCTGCTTGTAGCACGATTATAACTGAGTATACCTTTTAAACAGATGATAAAAAGTTGACTTAGTGAAATTTTGATAAAATGGGTAAGTATGACCTAAATAAATAATAAATTGCCTTTATTCTGAACATTGTTTCTTATTTAGGGCATCAAATTAAAGGCATGCATGAGAGACTACTTCTTCTAGAGTAGTGTTGCATAGTGTTGTGCTGTTAGGTTTGTCACATTCCTAGAATGCCATTGAAAACCCCCATTATACCTCTGACAGTGCTTTCGCACCGCCAAAAATGGCGTCTGCTTCTGTAGCTAATAGAATCAAAGTACTAAAGGTCCTGAGAGTCGCCAAGATTGAACAGTGTCTATCTTCTTGATGAGGTTAAAGGTTTTTAAATATTGAGAAAGTAAGAGATTAAAAAAAATATTATTTTTTTACCCCACCAACACCACCAAATATTGGCCGCGATTTTTCAAAAAACGGCCGTGCAAAAGACGGCTGCACGGTTGGCAGCCTAATAAATTCCCCTCTGGAAAATAACCGATAGTATGAATCAAACTGAGTACAATGTACAATAGTACAAATCTAATTGAGTACGAAGTACGAAATTTCGTAGGAGTGGTCGTTCTTGAATTTATTCTATTTTTAGAAGCAACAACGCCTTGATAAATCTGCTAACATACCAAACAAAGGAAATAGACCGATTATTTTCGAAAAATCGATTTTAGCAATTTTACGGGAGTTTTTCACACAATTATTGGGCCGGAGGGTAAGAATTCTGTGAGATTTCATCTCACGCCGTGAGGTATCACATGTATGCAATAACTACAATATTTAAGGACATTTAGTTCCCAATTTGTTATCTGGGTCACACGTCATGAGCGGCACATCCGGGTAACTCCATTCATGAAATATATATATATGCGTGTATTATTCGCATAGTATTTCAGTTCCTTTTTCAAAAAAGATATATACTGTATACAATGACAATTATTCACAATCAGTAGTTATATTATTCGGTATATATAACGTCTCATGTCAGTCATGTTCATGTCAGTCACCTTATGAAATTAAGTTATACTTGATGAAGTTAAAGGAACTACATTCTCGAAGTGCGTAAAGCACCCAATCCGATTTTTGGTGATTTTTTTTGTGTATTAATGCGCATAATATTTCGGTAAACCTATCAAAAAAGACATGTTTATACTGTATAAGAATTGACCAAAACTACACAGGAAATATGTAAAAATAATAATAATAAAAAATTCGAGTTTTGAGTGGGGTGCGGGGTGGGGGTGGGGGAGAGGTGGGGTGGATGATTGGGGAGTGGGTGCGCTGAGAGCAACATATATGTGTAAGAAGCTATGTAAGAATTCACCAAAACAACACAAAAGTATGGTAAAACAAAATAAAAATAAAAATATTTCGATTTGTGGGGAGTGTGGGAGGGGTGGGGAGAGGGGGAGTTGGGGGGGGGGGGCAAGATAGCTATGTGTAAGAATTTACAAAAACAACACAGAAATATGTAAAAAATAAAAAATAAAAAATTGAGTTTTGAGTGGGGATGGGGGAGAGGCGGGGCGGGGAGGGCAACATATATGTGTAAGAAGCTATGTAAGAATTGACCAAAACAACAAAGAAATATGGTAAACAAAATAAAAATATTTCGATTGTGGGGAGTGGGTGGCGGGGTGGGGTGGGGGGGGGGGGGGGGGGGGGGGGGGGGGGGCGCAAGATAGCTATCTGAAGAATTGACAAAAACAACACAGAAATATGTAAAAAATCGAGGTTCGAGTGGGGTGTGAGGGGTGTGTGGAAGGGGGCAACATATATGTGTAAGAAGCTATGTGTAAGAAATTTCCAAAACAACACAGATATATGTAAAAAACAATAAACATTAAGCAAAAATATCCAGTTTCGAGCGTGGGGTGGGGTGGAGGGGGTGGGGGCAACATAGGTATGTGTAAGAATTGAGCAAAACAACACAGACATATGTAAACAAAACAAAAATCAAAAAAAGAGTTTCGAGTG
>JAWPHD010006765.1:0-139591 GCA_037043455.1 Cyrtodaria siliqua
TATCAGACGTGGCACGGATCTGTGAATTTATTTCCATCAAATAGGTGACATGTGGAAAATGTTGTCACGTCATGTCCGGTTGATGAAAGGAAGACACTGTTGCCGTTCACTATATCACCATTAAAAGCTGAGATTCAGAAGTTGTACTGAAAACTTGACGCGACCTGCATTCAAAAAATGAAGGGCAAATCAATTGGTTGTCCATATCAGGTCGAGAAAAGAAACATAACTTGCGCCTCATCTTGGACGTAAGGGACCAGGCAATATTTATTGTGGGGTTTGGACCGGTGCAAAATGGCATGGGACAGGTGCATTTTTTGTCGCGACAAACCATGGGACGATACATTTTTTTCGCAAGCATGCCATGGGACGTACACTTTTTTAAAGTCAAATTCTTTCCCCCACAATTTTTTTTTAAACAATTGCAAATACTGAAGCAGTGATATTAGACCATAAAAGGCACCCTTACCAAAACATAGGCTTCTGGCGACTGTTTGCTGCAACTTTGCGGCAAACATTGCTGCAAAGTGCGGCAGACAAGTTTGCGGCGAAGTTGCGGTACACTTTTACCATGCAAATGAAGTATGCAGCAAAGTTGCAGCAAACAGATATACAAATGAGGTTCTTGTGATGTTCACCGTAACTTTGCCGCAGACCTCATTAGCATAGTAAAAGCGTGCGACAACTTCTCAACACACTTCATTTTCATAACACTTTTAGCTGTAATCTTCTGGCGATATGTGCTGCTACTTTGCCGCAGACCTCACTGTAAACGTTTTGCCGCAAACTTCATTTGCATACAAAATTTCTCTGCAATGTTCTGGTGATGTTTTTCAAAATAAATAATGGACTGAAATTATGAAAAAGAATAAAGGTGAACCGTTTGTAAAGAAACATAAAATATTTAGCTTGAAAATATGTTTTTTTCTTCACTATTTAACATGGACTGCACCATATTTAAATAAATTGACAATATTTAAATAAATCGACACTATTTAAATAAATGCTCTCGATTTAAAGTATATCCTTACGACTCACGATTTAACTAAATGGTTTTGATTTAAATAATTGTTTGTGAATTCTAAATAAGTGTGCAACAATTTAATTAAATTCACTATATTTAAATAAATCGACACAATTTAAATAACTAACACTATTTAAATTCATGGAGATGTCGAGCACTGTCATTTCTGCATTACTCCCATTTTCTTGGAGATATCGAGTACTGTTGAGCGCTGTCACTTCTGCATTACTCTTACTTTCATGGAGATGTCGAACGCTGTCATTTCTGCATTACTCTTATTTTCATGGAGTTGTCGAGCGTTGTCATTTCTCAGTACTCACATTTTCGTGGAGATGTCGACTGCTGTCATTTCTGCATTACACTCATTTTTATGGAGATGTCGAGGCTGTCATTTCTGCATTACTTTCATTTTCATGAAGATGTTGAGCACTGTAATTTCTGCATTACTCCAATTATCATTGAGATATCGGCGGTGTCACTTCTGCTTTACTCTCATTTTCATGGAAATGTCGAGCACTGTTATTTCTGCATTACTCTCATTTTCATAGAGATATCGAGTGCAGTCGTTTCTGCATTACTCCAGTTTTTATGAAGATGTCGAACGCTGTCATTTTTGCATTACTCCCAGTTTTCATGGAGATGTCGAGCACTGTCATTTCTGCATTACTCCAATTTTATGAAGATGTCGAATGCTGTCATTTTTGCATTACTCTAATTTTCATGGAGTTGTCGAGTGTTATCATTTCTGCATTACTCACATTTTCATGGAGATGACGAGTGCAGTAATTTCTGCATTACTTCCATTTTTTTGAAGCTGTCGAATGCTGTCATTTTTGCATTACTCCCATTTCATGGAGATGTCGAGGCTATCATTTCTGCATTACTCTCATTTTCATGGAGATGTCGAGCACTGTCATTTCTGCATAACTCCAATTTTATGAAGATGTCGAACGCTGTCATTTTTGCATTACTCCCATTTTCATGGAGATGTCGAGCACTGTCATTTCTGCATTACTCCAATTTTATGAAGATGTCGAATGCTGTCATTTTTGCATTACTCTAATTTTCATGGAGTTGTCGAGTGTTATCATTTCTGCATTACTCACATTTTCATGGAGATGACGAGTGCAGTAATTTCTGCATTACTTCCATTTTTATGAAGCTGTCGAATGCTGTCATTTTTGCATTACTCCCATTTCATGGAGATGTCGAGGCTATCATTTCTGCATTACTCTCATTTTCATGGAGATGTCGAGCACTGTCATTTCTGCATTACTCCAATTTTATGAAGATGTCGAATGCTGTCATTTTTGCACTACTCTAATTTTCATGGAGTTGTCGAGTGTTATCATTTCTGCATTACTCACATTTTCATGGAGATGACGAGTGCAGTAATTTCTGCATTACTTTCTATTTTTATGAAGATGTCGAATGCTGTCATTTTTGCATTACTCCCATTTCATGGAGATGTCGAGCGCTGTCATTTCTGCATTACGCACATTTTCATCGAAATGTTGAGCACTGTCATTTCTGCATTACTCCAATTTTATGAAGATGTCGAATGCTGTCATTTTTGGACTACTCTAATTTTCATGAAGTTGTCGAGTTTTGTCATTTCTGCATTACTCAAATTTTTATGGAGATGTCGAGTGCAGTCGTTTCTGCCTTACTCCCATTTGAATGGAGATGTCGAGCGCTTTCATTTCTGCATTACTCTCATTTTCATGTAGATGTCGAGCACTGTCATTTCTGCATTACTCACATTTTCATGGAGATGTCGAGTGCAGTCATTTCTGCATTACTTCCATTTTTATGAAGATGTCGAACGCTGTCATTTTTGCATTACTCCCATGAAATCATGGAGATGTCGAGCGCTGTCATTTCTGCATTACATTCATTTTCATGGAAATGTTGAGCACTGTCATTTCTGCATTACTCCAATTTTATTAAGATGTCGAATGCTGTCATTTTTGCACTACTCTAATTTTCATGGAGTTGTCGAGTGTTGTCATTTCTGCATTACTCACATGTTCATGGATATGTCGAGTGCAGTCCTTTCTGCATTACTTCCATTTTTATGAAGATGTCGAACGCTGTCATTTTTTGCATTACTCCCATTTTCATGGAGATGCCGAGCGCTGTCATTTCTGTATTACTCTCATTTTCATGGAAATGTTGAGCACTGTCATTTCTGCATTACTCACATTTTCATGGAGATGTCGTGTGCTGTCATTTCTGCATTACTCCCATGTTCATGGACAAGTCACTAACTGTAGCAGTCCAATAGGCACCAATGGTGCCTGGATATCTTAGAATCAGCACCAGACCCTAGACAAACCAACAAACGTATATATACACACATATACCTATTGAGGTCATATTGATCAAATTATTTTACACTTAGGATATAATTTTAATTTTTCTGGTTTTAATTGAGTTATCATGGTGTTTGGTATTTAAAAATGTTCTTGTGAACACAATTGAATAAATGTTTAAAAATAAGGTTCCACGAAACAAATTACACTTGGCTAAATTGCTTGTTCAAGTGGTACGTCCTTTGACATAAAATACAAATTTCACTTTTAATAGTAGTAAGTAACTGGAAATTATAAAATTCTGTACGAAGTCTAAGTTTTGCGATGCTGTTTTGGCTAATAGAGTCTTCAGATACAGCAGATCACAATGGAAAAGTGTGTCGTGTTGTTCTGTGAGTAAAGAAACGGCAAATCTAAATTTAAAAGATTGTGATGATGTTACGGCGTGCAATAAAAAAAATCGGAATGATAAGATTTGTCGCAATATTGTGGCGAACAAAAATACATGCAAGTAAATTTGTGGTGATGTTATGGTGTACGTTGCAAATACATAAATCTTTCTGGGAATGTATAGCTTTATGGCGAGCTTGCGGCAAATTCGACAAAGATTACCATAATGTTTGCGGCAACATCACCGCTGGTGGCGAACATTGGCGAACAATTAAGAATTGTTATGGTGAACAAAATTGTTCGCTGCAAGCTTGCAGCAAACCTCAATTGGTAAGGAGGGTGCTTATGGACCAGGCAATATTTATCTGGGCATTGGGAATGGTGCAAAATGGCATCGGACAGGTACCTTTTTTTTTCGTTTGCTTGCCATGGTATGTACATTTTGTTTTATATAACATTTTTATTTGCACCGGTCCCAACGCCCCGATACATATTGCCTGGTCTCTAATAAGAAGCTGTTCACTCAATAACCTATATTTCAAAGAAAGTAAATTGTGGCAACGAAAGCATGTATTCATACTGATTCAGTTTGGTTAATATCCAGCGCTTAAAATTCAAGACAATATCAGAACGTGTATATTAACTTATACGTAATTCAGAGCAACGTACGAGATCACATATACCAAATTTTACACGATATTTAGACAACTAACCAAGTTTATCAAGATATTCAAGATTTACATTGACTTTTACACACTTTGAACTTTTAATGAAATAGCACGCTTACCGATATATTATCAAGAACTGTCCCTGCGGGCTGGGAATACTAAGAGTAATTATTCCTGACTTTCCGTCCTCTGCAATATCACGCTGGCCTCTGTATGGCACGATACGAATATGGTAAAGGTAGGTTATGTGCCATAGTAGTTTTTATCATGGGCGTGGTTTATTAACTAGTTGCATAGTACCTCACGTGACATGTACAAGATAAACTATACATTGACATCTACCAATGGTAAGTGTGAAATAATAGTTTCCGACCCAAAACAAGAATAAATGACAAAATATATCACAAAATAATAGTTTGTAAACGGGAATACGTGTTGCAACGATAGACAATAGCTGTACAACTTTCAAGATATAATTAGGTTTCCACACACAAAAAAATAACAGTTATCACATTATTTACATATAAAACAATATCGGTACTGCATAAATATATTAGAAAAAGTAGGACACAGTAAATTGCCCACTCTCTGTAAAATATTAATACATTCTTTGGCAGTATCACGAATCACTTCTTGATTTGAAACACGAAATTATTGTTGTTTTTTCAAAGTCAGTCAATGTGCTAACATTTGTGTCTATCACAGAAGCTTTACTGTAAAATAGTGCATAATTAGAATGAACCATACGTGAAAATCGATGGAGAGTACGACAAATACACGTTAAAGCACAGTATCGTACCTCGTACAAGTATTTACAATTTTCCGACCCAACATAATCCACCAACATCGGAATAAATGACATACAGTTTACATCATACATTCTAATGCATAAGAGTCGTTACATAATCATATACATGACAATCTGTGTGACCTAAATCAAACGGTAATATAGTTTACCGACTGAAGGGAGGTAATACGATTATGAGGTAGATAGTCTGACGCGCCTGATAATGGCCCCGACTAGTGAATAAATAAACGAACATATGCACATATGAAAGAAGAGAAGGGGATGGAAGGAAGGAAGGAAGGAAGGAAGGAAGGAAGGAAGGAAGGAAGGAAGGAAGGAAGGAAGGAAGGAAGGAAGGAAGGAAGGAAGGAAGGAAGGAAGGAAGGAAGGAAGGAAGGAAGGAAGGAAGGAAGGAAGGAAGGAAGGAAGGAAGGAAGGAAGGAAGGAAGGAAGGAAGGAAGGAAGGAAGGAAGGCAAGGCAAGGCAAGGCAAGGCAGGAAGGCAGGCAGGCAGGCAGGCAGGCAGGCAGGAAGGAAGGAAGGAAGGAAGGAAGGAAGGAAGGAAGGAAGGAAGGAAGGAAGGAAGAGGAAGGAAGGAAGGAAGGAAGGAAGGAAGGAAGGAAGGAAGGAAGGAAGGAAGGAAGGAAGGAAGGAAGGAAGGAAGGAAGGAAGGAAGGAAGTGGAGGGGGAGAGAGGGACGGATCCTTCTGCGACAAGGACTATCACAACCTGACTTCTATGGTGATGTGAATTACAAACTTCGTAACATCCTTGGTCATAATCACTTTCATATATTCTTTATTAAACATGTTAAAACAGTTTATCCAAAACAGGTTATGACTCTATCATTTTGCAACGTACTGCATGTTTAGTGGTTGATCCATTTACAATTCACCACTATGCTTTCCTCGTTGTTTGTGCGATGACCGGACAGATTGTGGACTCTATGATGACGTCTACCTAAATCCTTATAAGACGGTAGCGTTTGATGTTTGTCTATACTCTTGTCTTTTTGTACCCTTTACGGTTTGATCTCCTATTGCTCTGGCTTCTGCCAATTCATTCAGTACTTACTTTGTGGCTTTCTAGACGTTTGTTTTTTATATTATATATACATGATCATGTATGTGTTTTACTTATATTGCCTATTAATGCTGCCTTGTTGATTAGAGAATAGTTCATGGCGGGGATTTCTTTATTTACACTGTCCCGTTTTATTGGGTTGACGGTAGGGTAAGGTGAAATTTGGTGCACCCTAGACCCTGGTTTAAACCCCCAGCGGCCTTTTTGCCACTGACCGTTCCAAGGCGTTGACTATTGTCAACCCTTTTGTGTTTGTGATGTCTTATTAGGCCTTTTATTCATCTATAAATTTCTCTGTGTGTTTGTGGTTGACTGTCGTCCTTGAATGCTCTTTTTCCTCTTCGATTTTTATATCTATATTTCCTTTCATCAAGCACTGACCACACCTTGAAAACTAGGTCACTGTATCCTACTTTCTCTAAAATATGCGTTACGTTCACCTTTTTGTTTAAGTTTGGGCGGGGTTTTTTGTTATATCTCAGCATTACCATGTCCGATCTTCTTCAAATTTTAACAGCACCTTCCTCTAATCAAGCACTGACTGTACCCTGATAACTAGGTCACTATGACCTATTTGTTCTAACATATGCGTTACGTTAACCTTTTTGTTTAAGTTTCGGCGGCGAGGGAATTAAGTTTTTGTTATATCTCAGCATTACCATGACCGATCTTCATCAAACTTTAATTAGCACCTTTCTCTCATCAATCACTGACAATGTCCTAAAAACTAGGTCACTGTGACCTACTTTCTCTAAAATATGAGCTAAGTTAACCTTTTTGTTTAAGTTTGGGCGGGGAGGGGAATAACGTTTTTGTTATATCTCTGCATTATCATTTGCGATATTCATCAAAATTTAACAGCACCTTCCTTTTATCAAGCACCGACCATAACCTGAAAAGTAGCTTACTGTGTCCTACTTTCTCTAAATATGCATACGTTAACCTTTTTGTTTACGTTTCGGCAGAGTGGATTAAGTTTTTGTTATATCACAGCATTACTTTTTCCGATCTTCATCAAGCTTTAACAGCACCTTCCAGTCATCAAGCATTGACCATGCCCTGTAAACTAGGTCACTGTGACCTACTTTCTTTAAAATATCCATTACGTTAATCTTTTTGTTTAAGTTTGTGCAGGGGAGAATTGAGATGTTGTTATATCTCAGTGTTACCATGTTCGATCTTCATCACATTTTAACAGCACCTTCCTCACATCAAGCACTGACCATATCCTGACAACTAGGTCACTGTGACTAAGTTTGGGCGAGGATGGAGAGAATACAGATTTTGTTATATCTCAGCATTTTCATCAACTTTTAACAGCACCTTCCTCTCATCAAGCACTGACCATACCCTGAAAACTAGGTCGCTGTGACATACTTTCTCTAAATATGCGTTACGTTAACCTTTTTGTTTACGTTTCGGCTGTAGCGATGGGGGAATTAAGTTTTTGTTATATCTCAGCATTACTATCTTCGATCTTCATCAAACTTTAACAGCACCTTCCAGGCACATCAAGCACTGACCACAATCTGAAAACTGTGTCATTGTGACCTACTTTCTCTAAAATATATGTTATGTCAACCTTTTTAACTTAGTCATACAGGCATCAACATTGTTTTTTGTATCTCGGCATTGCCATGTCCAATGATCTTTTATATCTCAGCACTGCCATGTGCAATTATTATAAAACTTAAACAATAAGTTGCTGACATGTACCAAACATCATGCGCTGAAAATTAAAACTAGGTTTTCAACATTAAAGCATCCTCCCACTCCCAAAATAACAATCTATCTAGAAAAGCTCTACTAAATAGTTTCACCAAACACACAGGCTCTCATATTTTACATTTTGGAAAACCCGGCTTTAACGCCACCAGGCGTTTCTCTCTTGTCTTAGTTAAGTTGTTACAGATTGTGAAATAAACATTTACTATTGCAACACATCAAATACGTCCGCAGTAGCTTTGCCTCATTGAACATTTAAATGTATTCGAAATTAAACGTTGCAAAAATTAACTGTGAAAAGTAGCAAGTTTTATTTCACTGATAAATCCTGATATTTCATCATTAAGCATAAACTACAGAAATGTATGTGTAGTTTTTGAGTGAATAACAGTTTGTATATATTTGAAAATTGAGAAAACTTGATGTTTCACGAATACATTAACTGTGAAAAGTGTGACCACTGATTTCGAAATTATATAAAATAAGTTATTTCCCTTTCACGGACATATAACTGTCATACCAACTTTCTGAACGTGTTTTTTAATCATGACATCTCAACAGTACATATATGACAATTTTTTAAATACTTGAGCGATTTTCAAAAACTTCAGCTGATTCTTTTAGATACTGAACCATTTCAAGCTAATGATATACATTCAACAGTTATTTTCTTAAAGCAATCTCGACAGTAAACAATAAAATGTAAGATAAATGAGCAGTAAAAAATAACAAGTTACATTTCAATGATGTATCCTGATAGTTTTACATTTAGCATAAACTACATGTTTTATTGTCATGTTATATATTTTTAATTATGTAAATTATACTTAACATAGATTTACACACACAAAACGTTCGGAAATAAACAATGAAAACCGAAACATATAAACGAAATTGGAAAATACCATTATACATTATACCAAAGCCAAATATATTTTGTTATGTTGGAAGATGGTTTGTTAGTGTTTGTTCTAAGGATAAAATGTGATGAAGTGCAATAGTACACTGACAATTCTAATTCGATACATACACCTCTTTGAAAAAGTTAACAAAGCTTCATGAGAATCCATTTTGGATAAGGAGGGTCAACATTTCAGCTAAAGTACTATTCCTTATCCCATAGGGATAAACCTGTGATGGATATGTTATGATTGA
Source organism: Cyrtodaria siliqua (assembly GCA_037043455.1). Taxonomy (NCBI): domain Eukaryota; kingdom Metazoa; phylum Mollusca; class Bivalvia; order Adapedonta; family Hiatellidae; genus Cyrtodaria; species Cyrtodaria siliqua. Next base: position 9,147 of record JAWPHD010006765.1, read on the forward strand.
CTCCAAAATTACTGACTTCTGTATTTCTCACATGGGAGAGAACTCTATCTCACATGGCTTGTAATGGGAGAATAACGGTTCATGAATTATGCCAGTTATCGTTCCAATCTCATGTAAAATGTATATGTCTTTAAATAAATCGGACAATACATCTATCGTTTAAGCCAATGCAAAATTGAGTTTGTTTTCAAGAAATGAACACCAACATGTAATATCGTCAATAAAATATCCACAATTGACTACGCTTCACGTTTCTCTTTTCAACTTTGTGGGATCCTAAGATCTGAAAACCTGAACAGGAAGTTTCATGAACGTTTATCTTTCGGTTTCTTTTGGTCGTACCCTAGATTGGTTTTCTCGTAGGTTCAACTGCTTTTTTTGTCCAGTACAATACTCTAACTATATACCTTTTGTCTTTCTTTACAACATATATTTCCTTTTGATGGGATGCATTTTTAAATTTGCACTGTATTGTAAACTTATGATAGGGAAAATAGCGAGGTTGTGTACATATACACTCTATTTAAGTAACATTTCCATGTCGGAAACCGTGCCTTCACCACTCTTTATGTTGTGTATTTTCCTGCTGTTGTTGTTTTTTGTTTGTTTGTTGTTGTTATTTGTTTATTATTATTATAATTATTATCTGGCTGATTTGATTTAGGTTGTGGAACAGTGCGTACATACAGTTCCATTGCATTTTGGTGCTGAAGTTTTTCTCGTAGTTTATGGAATTATGGGAATTTAGTATACCATGTGTCGAGAGATACACAAACAAATATCAAGATCTACATTATACGTTGTCACTCAGCATTAAACTGACGGACTAAGCAGCTTCATTCTGTGTTAATTATTTGAATGTTTTTGGAAACGCAAAGTTCCTTTAAATAATAACATATTTATATTATTACATTTGAGTTTTTGTTTGGATGGTTTTATGAGTTTATATGACATTAACAGGAATATCGACGTGATGTTATGACGTCGCGAGAGGTAAAGGCTTTGATATTTCATACCTGCACTATTTAATAGACAACAAATCTCTTACGTCGTATGTGTTTTTTTCTGATATATTGCAAAAAAAACTATATAAATACAAAAGAAACAATACATATGTAATATATAGAGTATGGTCTCATCGATTTGGTTGATTTAAACGTCAAGATGGGCATTTCTAAAGTCTTTACAACTATTTCGGTTTCGCAGCATCGATAGTTTTAACAAGACATATTTATTTATAAAGATTTATCTTACCTTGTTTCGGCTTTAATTTAAACAATATTGTATTCAAGTATTAAATGACAGACCATTCCCATTTAAGACATATCAAGGTACATATTAAGTAATAGATAGAGTATGGTGTCATCGATCTGATTGCTTTTAATATCTAGATGTGCTTAGCATGTGCATTTCAGCTGTCTCACGCACAGTATGCCATACACTTACTTCCAATAAATGGTAGTAAGAGTACACCATTTATTCTGACAGGTGTTATTTTCAAGTAAGCGATTTACACCTGTGCAAATACAAAAGGAATTTCAGTGACCCTGCTACAACAATACATTTACATAAGATATAACATAAAATGTGGAATTGTTATTATGTTTGCCCATAATGGTTTGACAATAAATTTCACTGGGGGTAAACCAGGTATCAGCGCACATGGATTCTCGACAAAAACCAGCCACGGTTGCGCTACGATAGTGGTATCGGTTGCGCCACAAATAATCAATACTGCATTGTCACGGTTTTCTGACGATGGCATTTCTAATGTCACGGTTTCTCTCTTACAGCGTCACGGATTTTCTATGATACCGGTTTTACCCCCAGTAAGTTTCGAATCAAACGTGTGGTAGTTAATAAATTGCAATTCCACTGCGATATAATTATAACATCCTGGTTTAAAATGTGCAAGACTATAAAATGTGCAATATTACGTCCCATGTTAGCAGTGTCGAACACCCATTTAATATTCTATTGTATGACACACGTGCAATACAACCTGGAACGATTTTGATTGGTTGAGTTAAACCTGTAACACTACGCAAGTTTATTAACTGAAACTATTTTATTTATTAAAAATTCACCCAGATCTGAGTCATAAACTTATTATTTGTGACAGCTTATAAAAATATTGCACGTTATACAAAACATTGTTGTTGGTTTGTTAAAAAGTTGGCGCAAACTGCTATTTTGTAAAGTTAAAACAGGAACTCTTTTACACGCAACGTTATGTGTGAGACGCGACGTTACGACGTCACATATTTTATGACGTTTTTGCGCTAAAGTGTGTCTGACGTCGTGGCGGTCCATCTGAATTTTTACTAATTTGAGTGCAATTTTACGTGATAAAAAGGATCTTAAACTCGTTCCCATTCCATATAAGATTTATGAAACTCGTTATGAATTATTTTTAATTTTAACTCGCCAAAAGGCTCGTTAAAATTAAAATAATTCATAACTCGTTTCATAAATCTTATATGAAATGGGAACGAGTTTAAGATCCTCTATGTATTAAGAGGTTCTTAATATTATTAGGTTTGTAATACATGCACTATATATACCTGTATATATATTTGTTGTGTGTATAGTGTTGTTGTTTTTGTGAAAGTAATATATTTATAGTTTGTGTAAAACGTACCAGTTTGTAACATAATTTGTAAATATGCTGTATGAATTTGACTATGTAATAGTCCAATTATTGGAGGAAATAAATGTATATATGTGTGTTTTATTCTTGAGAAGGAAGTTATTCTTTCTGTCCCATATTTTAATTTCGCATTAAAAAAATCTATCCTTAAACTTGTGTTTCACTCATGAACAGGAATGGGTCACGGAAGTAGTATTTTAAATTCGACGAACATCCAAACAAAACACCTATATTAATTATGTATTAACTTTGTTTCCTTTCTTAAAGGAACGACGTTCGTCTAGTGCGTTGCTCGTAAATAAATTACAATTTCTGTTCATTCAAAAGATCTATTTGAATGTAACTGCAAAATAAATATATGAAATTGTAATAAATAATAATTATAATGATTGCTGTTATTAATAACTTGCATATTTACCTTCAGCTCAATCATAGATGACTTAAATAAGCTTCATTAAATTATATGATTCAGAGACTAACACATGAACATAAAGAACTCCAACTACAAGAACACTTGGAGAAGACGAAAGCAACAGGTACATGTTTAAATTTTGTGAAGAATGTATTCATTGTCTTTAAGATTCCTTTCAGTCATCTTGCAAACATATATATACATTAATCGACAAAACATGTTCCGAATTGTACATAATTATCAGCTAATGTAATACAACAAGGATGCAATATTGAATTTAAAATAAATATATTTTGACATATTTATAAATATTCAGTAGAAAACCGACCATAGTTTACAATTTGTTATAATTGCGTAAATCATTATATATGAATCTCTTCAGAATCTGAAAGACCAATTGGTTTGAAGTACTTCTTGGAAAATAAGTATTGGGAGATGAAACCAGCCGCAAGATTCACTGGAACGATGCCGCCGGATCCCAGGCCAAGTACGACCCTTTTGAAATCATCTTGTACATACAAAGAGTCAATAGTACCTTTTATTTGTGTAAATTTCCGTTTCAAAACACAATAAAGCGGCTTATAATCTAGTTGTTGGATACGGTCAAAAGCTTAAAGAGAGGGATGCAGTAAATTTATGGTATGCATTTTTATTCGATAAAATTGTCTCTGTATGAAGATGTAAGCAATTTGTTCAATTCGTATAGTATTAAGATTTTCCCTCACATAAGACGTCAAGTAGTTTATAGTTTATAGATCTTACCTGTATTAAGACGCTTGCTCTCTCAAATGCTTAATCATGGTGTTGTTTCCGTGACTATTATGTTACCATATTTATTCATTTATTTGGTCTTAAGTCTCGTCCGAACGCTTTGTCAAATGGGAAATACTGAAGTAGTTCAAAATGTGCTTCAATTCGGTCCGATCTGTGATCGACATCAGGCCGAGAAATCACTAACCTTACACTACGGCGACCACATACTTATAAGGTGTAGATCTTAATGCGAATTACACTTGTTACTGGATATACAGTTGTCTTGTTTCTGTTTCAAATATCATTTTTATTTCAGGTGATGAAGGGTCTGAACTTGTGCCTATTCGCGAGTGGCGTCATGGCAGACGTCTATGGGATAATGGCGGTTTTATGCGGTACGGTGTTAAGTACATAAACGGGCGGATCGTGGTACCTGTCGCAGGCACATACCAAGTCTATTCATTCCTCGATATGTATGAACCTTGCATCGCGGGAACTGGTATACCTGATTTCGAAAACAGCAACCAGTCAATTAAGCAGTCAATTTTTAAATTCAATATATTAGTCGAACATGAAACAGAGATAATGTCAGCTGTACAGCCCATCTTAAATCAGCAAATATGTACTTTAACATTTACAGTAGTTTCATTTCCTCAATCATCAAGTTAAAAGCAGGGGATGAGCTCGTTGTTAAAGTCAGCAACATCACATATCTGAAGTATCCGGAGGTTAATTATTTTGGAGTTTACTTAATATAAGCCGCACCACGCATAAACATGTCTTCGGGATAGGTATATGTGATCAAGGGCTTCAGTGTGTTCTTTAAGACACTTATGATTGATTTGTTTTTAACCTCATAAAAGATCCCTACAACAGATACATTTAGTTTACTAACTTTTAAATTGGGTTGGGCCTAAGGACGACGCCTCTCGTTATCAGAAATATAGCGACATTCTATAAAACTGTTTTCTCTTACTTTTTAACTGTGACGTATTATTTTAAGTTATCTAAAATTTAATGAAGAAAGTGAAAACGAATATTTAATCTCATTTTAGATGAACTGTTTTAGACAATAAACGATTGTTAAAGAATAATATAAAATTAAGTTTACACAGCAATGTAACCCATCATTACATCATTGAAATAAAACAAATCACTAGTTTTGAATAACACTTTAGCATCGTGACCGTTAACATCTCTCGAATACGTGTTTATCCGTGGTGTGGCCATTATTTGTATGGTTATGAAGGAGGGGCCTGCTCGTGGTGTAACTGCTTTTACTGAACACCTTCAAAAGTATACATATTGAACTATTAACAATCTTAAACTCATTAGACATAACATTAACGTTAATACGTTTATGAAAACCATCTTACTTTTACTCATGATTCAGTCATTGGTTATATTCCAAAACGTCATTATAAACTGAAATAAATTAAAACAAAGGAAACCTTAATATCAGTAATACCTTATAAGGTAGATAAGGAGTATTGGTTGCTTCTGGGTTAAAAACATGAAACATATTACATTATCATTTCATGAAGGGTTTCTAGGTTGGGTCGTTTTGAATGTTCTTAACGGCTCACCAACACACATAATATGATATTTTAGGCAGACCTAGAGAGAATGGAAGGATAATTATGAATCCAGTCTAGAGGAAGGCAATTACTAAAGATGATGATGATGATGCAGTTTTGTTGTTTTGAATGCATGGGTTTGACTGACTGCTATTTGTGAATGGTACATTTCCTGATTTTTGTTTTACTTTTGCGGTTAAATCGTAAATAATAATTCATGTGGGGTTAATATAACTATCAGCTTTAACCTATACTATTAATTCAATAAAAGAAATATGTTATTCTGTTACACAACACAACAATACTTTATTAGAGACGTCAGGCATCATAGATATAATATTAAGGATGTTTTCAACAAAAACTAGTTATGTCTGTTTAGACAGACCTAATTCATTAACAAAATGGAGCTTAGTTTATTGCATATAAAACTGAATACACTATAAAAGTCGAACAGGAAATGTAGCATTCACAAAAACATTACTAAAAACACACATTAAAACCAACGACAACCACAAGAACTAAACTAATAAAGCATGCGGAACCATAAACACCGCCTTAGAACGGTCAATGTCAACAATGCGCTAAATAATGATGTAACTACTGTACAGGTATCTGATACCCGTACATTTTGTTTAAAGCACGCATAGGCACGCCTAGGTTTATAATTTAATCTGCATCACTTCTATTTTTAACAGTCGATATGTGCAAGTCAAATGATGTTATGCATGATCACGGTTAATTGAAAAATCCAAAAGCTATACTTTAAATACGAAGTGAACTGATTTGTAAGTAAGACGGATGTACATACAAATATATACCTGTAAAACTGGTTTTAACATGTTTAAGAGGGCTTTCTTAATTGCATTATAACGATAACAAGCTACTGTACGATTTGAAAGAATTGAATGAATAATTTATAAAGCAGAGGAAATAAACAAAGCTAATGTATCTAATCAATAATAAGAGCGGAAAGTGTGTATTTTAAAGTATTTCCGTATACCCACAGGGAAATGAAAATTGAAAAGTGTATTGTATAAAGATATCCCCGCCCGGTTATAATATCTAACAAACAACGCAGCATTAATAGGCAATATAAGTAAAACACATAAATGATCATATATATATATATATATATATAATATAAAAACAAAAGCATAGAAAGCCACTAAGTAAGTACTCATTGACTTGGCAGAAGCCATAGCAACACGAGAAGGGTACGACATGATAAGATTAAAGACAAACATCAAACGCTATCGTCCTACAAGGATTTAGGTAGACGTCATCATAGGGTCCACAATCTGTCCGGTCATAGCACAATCAAAGAAGCATAGTGGCGAACTTCAAATGGGTCAATCGCTGTAGAAGTCAGGTTGTGATAGTCCTTGTCGCAAAAGAGTTCTTACGTTACTTTCATATTTTTAAAAGTAGATCAGGGTTGCTATCGGCAGATTGCAACTTCTCAATTTTGCAAGAATGCGTCGATGGTCATACTATTATTACAATTGTCTTAAAATTCTGCTTAAAGGTCGGTTTCATACTTTGTATAGGTCCTTAATGTATAACCATTTTAACGGGGGGTTTCCATCACTTATTAGTTTCTTAAACCATATCTTGTTACATGTTTGTTTCAGGTATTTACGTATTTTACGTAAAAACATTTTCACTTGGATGTATACACATCATATATTCTGCTTAATATGTGTTATGAATAAACTTTATCATTTAACTTTCCCAAAGACTTTGGCATAATTATAATTTATAAACACCATTAAATATATTCGTATGAATGTACAGACCTCAGGATGTGACTCAACAACCCTTAGTACTAGATTCATGGCAAATAGTGTCTGATAACAACGTATATATATACTGGGAACATGTTCAGAAATAAACATTTAAAAAAATTTTTTTTTTAAAAAACAGCCTTGACCTGTGTTTCTTTAAAACGCATTTGTTGCGGATTTGATAGTAGACATTGATATTCAATACAAAACACTGGTGTAAGTAATCCCCTACCACGACAACTTCAGGTTTGTCATGACATAAAATAACCTTGAATTAAATAAATACCACATGTTTATCCTGATGCACGATAACAAACGAAGATAGCATACTATTAGGCAAACACTCAATTCGATCATTGCGTCTTGGCTAGACAGTAAAAACAAAATTGAGACTTCCAGGAATTACTTAAAATTGTATTACTGGTAAAAATGTGATCTTAATCCTGAATTCTGAATTCTGAATTGATGTTTTTTCGAAATTCGATAACATTCCGATAACATTCCAAATGCTGGCTAACCTTTTACACTTGAGTTGTTTTACAACTGAACAAGTACAATCACGGGATGTTTACCATTTCACTATTATGCGCGTTGCATTCAACATAAAGCAGGCAATACACACATGAGATAATTATTGTTATTGACAATTGAATGTCGCATTTATAAGGGTATCACTTTACTTTCTTTCTTTTTTTTCTTTTTTTTTTAATGATGCAATTTTTTCTGATATAATTATATCGATTTTTATTGTTGGTTATAAATAAAGTATTTTACATGAATTATTACATTGATTATATGACATCATTAACAAAATATTGCTGTCATTAAAAATTTGGTATAATCTGAAATTGATGGTTTTTAAAATTATTAAATCGATTTATTATATCAGGAAGTAATCATTGACAGTTAACTGATTTGTTACCACATGAAGACATTTCTAAACGTTTCTAAATTATTTATTGTTAACCCGTTCACTTTTGATCCTAAACTAAACTAAATAATAAGAAAACATTTATCAAAAAAGACCAATGTTCACAATTTGAATGCGTTCATATCTAGTGATTTGCTACAGCATAAGAAATATATCATTTGGAATTGTTTGCAGATGTATTTATGTATCAACAAAAATGAGTTACATTTCTTCTAAATGTTTGACAAATGGACAAGAATGAATAAAATGTATATAATCGATGTCAAACAACTACATGAACACAATTATGTGCGTGACCACAAAAACATTGGTTTGCCCGTTCAGACTGTCTTTCTATTCCGCTTTGTTTTCAATATTTTTCTCTCTTTTTGTCTGTCCTATTTAATATATAATTACATTGCTCTCTCTCTCTCTCTCTTTCACTTAGCTACGCACGAGTTTCACACATACATATTAATTGTTGGACAGTTATTGTTAATCAGTTCATAACAGGTCTGACCTGATGTGATAACGCTTCTTTTAGTATTTCTTTATTTGCGCTTACGAGGGTGCTTCAAAAAGTTCTGTCACTAGGCATATATCTTTTGAACTGGATATTACACTGAGATAAAGTAGTGTATTTATAGTACTACTGGGTTCGCTCTCTTAAATTCCACAACAAAAATGAAAAATTTCCGGTTATTTATACCCCTGAATTATCTCCCCCTACCACACCTTTTGGATACTGGCATCTCTGAAAATGTCCTTGTTACAAAACGTTGTAAAAAATATTTGAATAATTCTATGCTTTTAAATTTTCTTGTACGCCATCTGTTGTTATTCGCCCATAATCCATGAAAATGATTGTCGAGAATTCGGAAAGGTCTTGCTGCAAACCAGATATGAGTGAATGCATATCCCTAAATTTTAACAGAAATAACAATGATTGTCTTCATTTTGTTTACGGAAATGTTATAATATCTTTTAAATGTCGTAATTATTCTCATAGTATTAATATGTTTTCATATTTTTTTTACAAATCCTAGTCCTTCAGTGTTTAAATTTCATATTCAACACATTATTGTAGAATTTTGTACAATGTTTAGTGAAAATATTGATCATCCAAAAACGCTATTTCAGAATACTGCCCTTCCATTTAATGTCCATTTATCATTAACTTAATTTTACACGTTAGCTTAAAATGTTAATTTCTAAGACAATGCCTTTTCATCTACCATGCTTAAATTCTGAATCTTGTAATGCACAGATATAACTGGTAGTGTATGAGAAATTTCAAAGGTCTTCGACAAGTACTTAAAGAGAAACAGGCATTTAATAAAGTAACAATTAATATACCTGAAAAAAACGCAGGACGAAAATGCCTCAGTATGTATAAGTGATGTGTATTAAATGTTCCATAACTTTCGTCACACAAAAGATACAGCATTCATCTTACCATCAATGGAATGGTATGTAACTCTCTTTCATTTGGTACCAGATATCAATACTCACAACGAGCACATAATTGCTAAAACGAGTTAGTGACAGAACTTATTGAATGACTCTCGTATTAGGTGGATACTCCCCGTGTGCTTATTTACAAATTCCACAGTTTACACAAACTACTTTTAAAGGCATTTTAAACTTTGAGTATCGTATATGTGATACTCATAAGGTTGATTAGCAATAGTTTTCCAATTCTTATCACATTAAATGTATTATTAGTAACTCGTGTACAGGCCAAAATGATAATTATGCTTTGATATGAATTATTGAATGTCATATGTTAATGTGCAATAATATCGTCTCCTATAATTATTTTAGAATGTTGTTTACCATTCATGCTGTATGTATGAAATAATGTATATATGTATTCATATTTGATTGTAAACAATGAGACGCAAATAAACTATTAAACTACATACTTGATTTTCAAAACAATTTGACTATAGAAATGCTTATTTATGTAGTCTGAAAAATACTTGATTTAAATAATATAAATGTCGGCGGTAAAACAGGTCCCTAAGGACAGCTGTCGGGCGTCTGTCGTACGATATGATTGTATTTTAATTGAGATTTAAATATTCCCATACTGCAACTGTTCCAGAAATACGCTTTAAACAATTAATCAATTAAATGTCATTATGTTGTACATCCTATTTAACCGATTATTTTCTAAAATGAATATTATTTAAGACATTTGAGTGGAAGTTCAATATTTGTTCCTCACCGATATACTGTATTGAATACATATCGCCGAGAGTAAGATTGTGCACTTCTCTAATTATAATCTATTCCACCACGTGCATGTATTGTAGCAACGCATTAGCATAAACGCAGAGAAAAAGACAGGACATTTACATACATTTAGATGAAAGGACTGCTTTCGGCATGTTTGTAGTATAAAAACCCGTACATTTGTATGATGAATGATATAATAATTACTGTATATAAGTCCATAAGTGATAAAACGTATGTACAGCTCTAACCACTTTAAATATGATAGGAACACTTTTTAAATCGAATATAATTAACACATATTAAAAATGTAATAGATTGTAATTAAAATGATTAACATGTCATCAACATAAAATTTAAAAAGAAATTTAGACCTTAAAAAAACAATGAGTCATTAAACATTCCCCCGTTTCATTCTGTGTTCATCATGTTCATGTGGGCCTTCATGTTATTTCTAACATGTCTACATGTGATATAATGATATTGTCGTTCTAATTTACGAGTGTTCCTATCATATTTACAAAGTGTTAAGGTTCAAGGTTTTGTAAAATAATAAACAATCCCAATCTATAACGTGGTGTTCAAATAGTTCAATTTACATCCGGACTACATTTATCAGTGTTACTGTAAGATAGTATTTAAATTTACGTCGGATAGTTTTCTGACACGACAGTTTGCAAGTAATTATTGATGAAACCAACCCAAAAGAAAAAGTTGTATACTTCAATGGGGTTGAAACATTTGATTGTATACGTAACTGGCCAAAAAAGACCTAAATCAAACTGTCAAACTGGACCTATGTATTATATATAGATAATGTACTATGGTTCTTGAGAAATAAGGTTATATTTGCATATTTTCCTAAATATCTCTATATAACAATGGACGATTTTCAGCCAAAGAACTCCATTTGAATAAACTTGATAGAAGAGAGTATACTGATCAAATTATAAACCAACTGTTAAAATATGTCCAATGTTTTTTGAGAACAAATGCCGAATATGACTTTGACGGCACTATTTGGACGTACTTGGTAAAACACTATAAGCTGATGTTACATTCAAAATATTAGACCTCTAGCTTTTGACGTTTCAGAGATGCTAAAAGTCTTTGCAAAACTGTGACTCGTGGACGCGGATCAAATTTTACAACATCTGAACATCTGAACACACTTGTTGGAAGACTATACGATTATGCTACAGGCAATATATGAGAGCCGTAGCTCTTATGTTTCAGGAAAGGAATATCTCTCTAGTGTCACCATTTGAACACACTTGGGTGTTTGATGAGTATAAGCGTATGCTACATGCAATATATGAGAGTTCTCAGAAAAAGTTGTGACAATTGAATATGTGTAAAATGTAGAGCTCGACCAGAGTAACTTCTCCAGAAATATTCAGAAGCCACCGGCCTCTAAATTGTATATCATATCACTGGAAAGATAATTGAAATTCAAATATATTTCATATATTCACCGAATTCGTCAGATAAAAACAATACAAGTGATTCCCTACACATACATGAAAGTGAGAACAAATGCTACATAAACCACCGCACTCAAACGCAATAGCACTGTATGTCCGCACTTTACCACAAACTAAATCAAACGAGTAAATCAAACAGCCAATTTACATAACAGAACAGAACAGAACAGATATTTTATTTAGACTTGTACAAAGTACATCGTCATTCAGAACATATGTACAATATACGAATATAACAAAGTCACGTAAACAGAGTATATAAATCAACTATCAGTTTAGTTTACATCATCATAGTAAGAGGATGAACAATATTGTATTTATACTAAGCATTTAAAGCACATTTTATATACCTCGCTAAATAGTAATAGTAATATATCATTGTTTGAAGTTTTCATCAATTCTATATATTTGAACATAGATGACCTCTGGTGGTAATATATTTTAATATTAGTTTTTTAGTTTTTTAGTAACATTGACACACACATATAAAATGGTATTCGTCTTCCAGATCTTGTGAGTTACAACATAAACAATATCTTTCATTTCTCGGTATGCTATTTCTTGCATACCGTCCAGTTTGTATGTTAAGAGAATGTGCAGATAATCTTATTCTAGAGACAAAGTATCTCAAATTGCTAGGTAAAACATTTAGATAGTGTTCATATGAAAAATCAGATTTAAAATATTTATAGTTTTCAAGAACAGCCCTGCTATCAATTGACCCATACCACTATTGCTTAAAACAGTCAATTATTCGTTGTTTAAAAACACATGGAAATGTTTTAACATTCAGCATATCCTGATTGTTAAATAAATAGGCAAATCCATAATCAGATAATAACTTTTTTACATTCGAAACCCAATTTTTACAACCTCTTTCACAATACACCTTGTTCATAGAGTTTTTTCATCAGAATGTTATTAGTATTTATTACTTTGCACCAATACTTAATATTAAGGGTAACGCCCAAGTTCACCATATACACCTACTGTGCATGTATTTAATCTAACGTTAAGCAACCGTTTACAGAACTTTAGGTGTATTCTTTCTATTACTTTTGATTCAATTAACAGGACAATACGCAACATACAGAGTGGTGAAGACAGGGTTACCGAATAGAAACAGCTAGTAGGTAATACAGCTTACTGTAACAAGGACCACATTCAATCAAAAACACGCACAGAAACAAACATGTGTTTGTTTAATGCTGTGTGGCGGCCATACAATGTTGCCTCGACTACACATCAGTAGTATTTTTACTTACTGGTCCTTTGTGGCTTTAAAAGTAGATATAAATCGAACAGGAAAATTAGCAATCAAGGACGCCAGTCGAACACAAACACACAAACAGAAACAAAGAACAACTTTAAAGACGAATTAAAGGCAAGATAAGACATCACAAACACAAAAGAGTTGACAATGGAGCTACCGCCTTGGAACGGTCAGTGGCAGAAATGACCGTTGGGGGTTTAAACCAGATTCTAGGAAGCACCAAACCTTACTCTTACATAGTGTCATCCCAATAAACGGGACAGTGTAAAAAAAAGAAGATATCCCCGTCAGGTTATAATCTCTAACCAACAAGGCAGCATTAATAGGCAATATAAATATAACACATAAATGATCATGTATATATAATATACAAAACAAAAGCCTAGAAAGCCAGGAAGTAAGTATTCATTGAATTGGTAGAGGCCAGAACAGCAAGAGAACAAACCGTTAAGGGTATGACAAGACAAGATTAAAGACAAACATCAAACGTCCTATAAGGATTTAGGTAGACATCATCATAGGGTCCTCACTCTGTCCGGTCATCGCACAATCAAAGAGGAAAGCATAGTGGCGAAAAGTACATGGGTCAACCACTAAACATGCAGTACGTTGCAAAATGACATCATAACCTCTTTTGATAAACTTTCTAACAAGTTTAATAATGATTGTATGAAAGTGATTATGACCAAGGATCTTAGGAATTTTGTAAAACACATCACAATAGAAGTCAGGTTGCGATAGTCCTTGTCGCAGAAGAGTTCTTAATTTAAATGTAGATCAGGGTTACGATAATAACATTTTGCAAAGGTGGTATAATCTCTAACCAACAAGGCAGCATTAATAGGCAATATAAATATAACACATAAATGATCATGTATCTATAATATAAAAAACAAAAGCCTAGAAAGCCAGGAAGTAATTATTCATTGACTTGGCAGGGGCCAGAACAGCAAGAGGCCAAACCATCAAGGGTATAACAATGCAAGATTCGCACACTCAAAGAGGAAAGCATAGTGGCGAACAGTAAATGGGTCAACCACTAAACATGCAGTACGTTGCATCATAACCTCTTTTGATAAACTTTCTAACAAGTTTAATAAAGACTGTATGAAAGTGATTATGACCAAGGATCTTACGAATTTTGTAAATCACATCACAATAGAAGTCACGTTGCGATAGTCCTTGTCGCAAAAAAGAGTAGATCAGGGTTACGATAATAACATTTTGCAAAGGAGTTTCGAAGTTTATGGTAAAGGTAGCCCTGCTGGAGTAGCGATTTAGTTATACAAATAGTACGAAGTAGAACATCGTGTATGCCAGTGCTAGGAGGTGTGTGAGGTGTTGTACTTTACATTACCTCTAATGAAAAGACTCAATAAAACCGAGTCTGCTGCTTTTATCTTGTTTGTGTGTGTTGCTCCCAAGGGATCCCCTTTTCAGTATTTATTTACAAAGATGAATAAGAGACAAGATATGACATGACGCACATAAACGTGTTGGCAATAGTGCTACCACAACAAGCAAAATCAAAGAGAAAAGCATAGTGGCGAACTGTAAATGGATCAACCACCAAACATGCAGTGCTTTGCAAAGTGTTAAGGTCATAACTTTTTAACACGTTTAATAAATATTGTATCAAAGTGATTATTATGAAGTGTGTACATCACATCACCAATATAATTCAGCTTTTGATAGTCCTTGTTGCAAAAGTTTTCTTAAATTACTTTTATATTTTAAACGTAAAAATTAATCAGAGCTACCATAATACAATTATGCAAAGTTTTTTTCGAAGTTGTATGGTAACGGTAGCGCTGCTGGATTAGCTTTTTAGCTATACAAATATTGTGAATACTAACGTCCTCAACACGACTACACGCTCTAGAAAAACAAATAAATTGAGAAACATAGACCCGGTAAAATGTGCTCGGGGAACAGCCCCATCTAATTGGGGATAATTAACAATGTAAAAATTAAAATCCTCTGTCTTGTCATATATTTTACTAATTATTTCGCCATTTTCAATAGAGAGATGTAAATCAAGAGAAGAAGCGACAGTATCAGAAATTTAAGCTTTGTTCAGTTGACGTTCTTTGAGATAGATAGTATTAACCGTAGTAGAAAAGAAACAATTGTCAATGTTCAATATGTCATCCAGATACATCTTCCTGAGCATCTGGTGAAAGACAACATGACATCTCTCTCATAGCAATACCAAATCAAACCTGCGACAAGAGGTGCACAGTCCGTACCCTTAGGGTTACCAACAATTTGTCTATAAACGGTAGTTCCATATCTGACAAAAAATAGTATCTAGTAAGAATGTGAGTGCTTCTTCCCAAACGTCTTGGCAAGTTCACATTGTAATAGTCTAAACTACCGTTAGTAAAAAACGCCTTAATATTATTACAGGCCACTAATGCAGATTTTTCTCTAGTCGAAAGAGCAATAAGTGTATTTTAATAGGGTGATGAGGTGTGGTTGTATATAGTGTTGAAAATAAATACTGAAAAGGGGATCCCTTGGTAGCAGCAAACACAAACAAGAGATAAATGTAGCATACTCGGTTTTATTGAATCTGTTCATGAGGGGTAATGTAAAGTGCAACAACTCTCACGCCTCCTAGCACCGATTAAGCTATATTCTTATTTAAAGCCATACAGATTTGTATTGATGATCAAAAAAACAAACTCTAAGTCAAAGTCATAGGTATCTATAGATGAATCGACGTTTATTTCGAATTTTATCGAGTACGTTTCCTGAATGTTTAATTGACCAAAATAAAATTACTCCAAGAGTTATCATAAGACATAATATTGTTAACCAAATACTTAACTGCAGTAAGACAAGAAGATAAAAGTTTGGAGATATTTGTAGTGGTAGAGGAAACATACAAAACATGTTATAGCCTACACAATTACAGAAAAATATGAAGATAGTGAGAACATGAACACTTATCCATTTTAAACAAATAAACGTACACTTACATTATATCATATTTAATAGAAAGCACATTATATCAAAATTGCTATAATGAAAAATAAGGGTTTAATATCAGGAAATTTCCTTTATGTACTTACTACTCCTTAGTTTGAGAGCACAGCATACAACTTTTTATTATTACTTTTACCTTCTTGTTTGTCTGTTTGCGTGTTTGTGTCTGTGTTTTGTGGTTGACTGTCTTGAATGCTACTTTCCCTGTCCGATCTTTTTATATTTCTATGCCTAAATTTACAACTGTACATTTTGATTTTGATATAATAAGCGAATCAAACTTGTTCAAATTTGTTCATCGGCAATACTAATGTTTAAGATATGTATGTCTTAATTCTCTATAAATAGGACAAACAAGCAAAATGTGGTATTCGTTTGCAATACAATTCATATTATTATATAGTATATATCTTTATTTCCTCCATATTGAAGATTCACATATATAAGTACAAACACTACAAAGTTACACTTACACGTAATAACCATGTAAATAAAATGAACAAGAACATATTTACAAGTACATTTAAAAAGTTATCTGATTTTATAGTTATTTCAAACTAATATAGAGTCTCAAGTAAATGATAATAGATTAAAGAAGTGATACATATACATCAATGATAAATGGCAAAGAACATACTTCAGCAACTGGTGGTCATTAGAAAAACCTTATCGAAACGAAATTACAAGATTAATCAAACCCATTTAAGTACGCATAGATCTGCCTCATGCTACATTACCACAATATACTTACAATATATAATTCATTACTACAATAGAATGTATAAATCTAGATAATTAGAAGATTTAAACAAAACACGCTTTAAATTATATATTAATACGCAAAACACGCACTATTTTAACTATGTAGTAATGTCAAATAGCACTGCAAGGTGCTGTGACAACAATATAAAACGAACGTGAACTTATGTACAAATAACTTTACAAAGTTACCTGATTTTATAGTTCTTTTAAACTATTGAGTCTCAAGACATACATGTATATATATATATATATATATACGACAAAGAACATACTTCAGTAATTGGTGGTCATTAAAAAAAACTTGTCGAAACGAAATTACAAGATTAATCAAACCCATTTATGTACGTATATTTCTGGCATTTACTTCCTTGCCCCAACTCATTTTTATTTTAACATGCAGTAATATCGATTATATCGCATTGTGATGTGACCACATCAGACATATATTATAGACATTTCTAAAAAGTTAATATAGTCATCTTTGAGAAAACGTTCTAATTCATCACATGCGCCTAACATAACACCAAGTCTCGCATATGAATCCAAGTTAGTTATAAAATGCCAAACAGGAGAACCAAATGCTACCTTCAGATCATACATAAATTTGCATCTGTATTCACATAAATAAACGCATTCAAACATAGAATGGTTAACATCACATCTATATAAGACACCGCACTTTGAACAAAGCTTTTCAGTTTGAAACGAGCAAAGCATAGACACCATGTTTATGACATTTCTGCAGCTGCTCATTAGTTTTGTGTTATTACGACACATTCTCCATAATGGACTCTCGTTAAACACTGGCTGGACAGTGTGAAACTCAAAAAGATCTCGATCGTTTGTCCGCATATACCATAAATATTCTTCGCGCTCTTTATCTCGCCGATTTATTTCTCGCTTCCAAACATATTTCGATGGGAATACACCATTTTTAATATAATTTTCTAATATGTCAAATAAGCCATATTTCATCAGTACTGGTACAATATCGTGTACATACCCTTTCTGCGTATTTTCCGTCTGATTAAAGTTGGAGCATATTCTAAATAAAAATAAGTATTTAATTCGAGAATGAATTTTCAGCCGACATAACTGACCAAGCAAAATGAGTTTTTTCTTACCAATTTCTGATTCAGTTGAGTACGCACCAAGTAGTCCTAACGCAATGACTGTTCTTGTTCTCTTTCTCATGCCTTGACTATGTTTAATACAAAATCTGTGACATCTTTCTAAGAAGAGAATGTCACTTTCTTTGAGAGAGTACCACATCTCACAACCAAATAATCCTTTGGGAAGCACAATAGACTAATAAAGTTGTCTAGATGTAAATGGATGCAGCCCACCCTCCCGGTATATACCACTGCATTCGAGGCTTAAAAGAGTTCCCTTAAACCTTGCATTTGCTTCTTTCAAATTGTCTTCATGCTTCATGTATTTATCAAAGCGCACGCCAAGATGGTTATATGATGTTACTTCATTTATATTGTCATTGCCAATTTTCCAAATCCTTTTTGAATTTAGAAACTTAGTTTCATTGCACACAATTACAGCAGACTTGGAAGCATTATATTCGTAACCCCAACGGCAAGAGTAGTCGTAGCAAATGTTTATTAATCTGTCCATACCAAGTTGTGTTAAAGAAAGGAGTGTCATGTCATCGGCTGCCACGGTACAAGGAATAGATATTCCGCGAATATTCAAACCAAATCTTGTAACTTCAATCTCCTTGATTAGACCATCAATGTAGCATAAATACAAAAACGGAGAGCTCACGCCGCCTTGTCTGGTACCGATTGTAACAGGATGACCCTAGTGGTTGGGGCTAACTCAGGAAAAAATCAATGACGGTGAATGCATTTACATAAGTTTAATGCAACTTTTAAAATATGTTTAATATATATACAATTATCTAAACAAACATATTTTAAAAGTTGCATTAAACTTATGTAAATGCATTCATCGTCATTGATTCTTTCCTGAGTTAGCCCCAACCACTAGGGTCATCCTGTGACAATAGATGTCAGAAGTGGGATTTTGGTTCTTTATTATGATATACTAAATCTCTACTTATTATTTTAGAATTGTGTACCACCCTCTGATCCATCAAGGCGACTGTCGACGATCACGGCCACAGCTTGGAAGACAAGTCAAGACACGACAAGGGTAGGGTGAGTCCAAACTGTTGTTTTGTACGTTCTTTCCTTGGCGCGAGGTCGCAGTGACGATTGGGTCTGAGGCACTTTTGCTCAATAATTTGGGTGTTTGTTTTTACCTCCCTTGATATACCAATAGTATCCAACTAGGTTGGCGAACAAGACGTTCTACTCATGTTGTGACACTCGAGTATACTTATATTGATGGGAGAAGTAAATATACATGTACATGATATACACATTTCTATGATTGTTTAAGGTTTATGTCCAATATCAAATATAGATATTTTATGTAGTGTATAAGTTTTGTGGAAGCTAGATACTATCTATACATAACCGTTAGTAGTTAACGCTAGTACAGTACAAATGTGTATGTAACTTGTCCTATGATGATGCCCAGGTATTTACTGAGGACACAGTGACTTACCATTAGTAGTTAGTTAAGTAGAATTATTAGTGACTGTGTATTGTAGTTATTGTAGCTAGTAGTCCACAATGTCCATAGACATGACGTCAATAAAGGAACTTACGAAGATGGGTAAGGAGTTAGGGTACGCTGGAGAGGAGCTTAGAACCTTTGTTAAAGACGAACAGGCTAGGGAAAGGGAATTTAGCAAAGCAGGAAAGAGATGAAGAAAGTAGATTAGTTAAAGATAAGTTAGAATTAGAAAGTAGATTAGCTAAAGAGAAGCTAGAATTAGAAAGTAGATTAATTAAAGAGAAGCTAGATGCTGATAAAGAGAAGTTAGAATAAGAAGGTAGATTAGCTACAGAGAGGTTAGAATTAGAAGGTAGGTTAGCTAAAGAGAAGCGAGATGATGAAAGTAGAAAAGTAAGGGAGAAGCAAGAGTTAGAACATGAGAGGTTCGAAACAGACGGTAGACTAGCTAAGGCTAAGATAATGATGGTGAGGGAGAAATCAGAGTTTGATCATAAGTTAGCTTTAGAGTTGGAAGCAGCTAAGACACCTAGTAAGGACAGTAAAACTGAAGGAAAAGATAGTTATTCTGGGAAGGTAAAAGGTCCGAAGTTACCATACTTTGATGCTGACAAAGATAACATGGACAGATACTTGTTAGGGTTTGAACGTTATGCTGAGTTACAGGAATGGACCAAGGATAAGTGGGCAGTTCATTTAAGTGCGTTATTGAGAGGCAAGGCCTTAGATGTATTTTCTAGATTACCTAGTGTAGAATCTCTTGACTTTGACAAGTTAAAGGATGCTCTGCTAAAGAGATTTGAGTTAACTGAAGAAGGTTTTAGAAAGCGGTTTAGAGCTTGTTTGCCCGAGAAAGGCGAGTCATTTATTCAATTTATTAGTAAGTCTAGAAATTACTTAGATATGTGGTTAGAGTTAGGGAAGGTAGCGCAGACTTATAAGGCCTCATAGATTTCTTGTTGCGGGACCAGCTATTCAATGTTTGTAGTATATATCTGTTCTTATTTCTGAAAGAAAGAAAATTAGCTAGTGTAGAAGAAATGGCAACACAAGCAGATCAGTTTGCCGAGGCTAGAGGTGGAGCTCATAATGTAGTGTTGAAAGACAGAACTTTTAGAGATATCCAAGGGGACGATCATAGTAATAAACAGAAAGGCCAGAGTGGAAACTTTAGAGGTGGAGGTAGTTCGATGGGTGATAGAGGAGGTAGCAATAGTGGTAACATAGGTAGACCTTTTATTCGTTGTCGTCACTGTAATGGGAATCATGCTTCACATGAGTGTAGGTAAGCGGTAAAAGTGTCCGCTGTCGTAGACAGTTTTAGTGACAATAGTAGAGTGGACAACAATGTAGGTAGTCAGAACCAAGGTTTCAACAACTCATGGAATTTCGGTAGAGGTAGAGGTGGTCAAAACCGAGGTAGAGGTATTGGCAGAGGTAGTAATAGTCCGGTTATTAAAACCGAGAGTAGTAGCTGTTGTGTTAGATCGGATGGCGTAATGGCGAAGATCGGAACATGTCTCTTTCTGTATGCAAATCTTCCAACGGCAGATGGTAGAGTGAAAGGCACGGACGTAATTGTAATGAGGGATACGGGTTGTACAGGTGTGGTAGTTAGGCGTAGTTTAGTTACGGATGAGCAGTTGGTAGGTAAACAGTCACCGTGTATGTTGTTAAATAAGTCGGTAGAGCACGTGCCAATAGCGAGAATAGATGTAGATACACCTTTCTTTAAAGGGACTACAGAGACACTATGTATGGACGACCCGGTGTATGATTTAACGATAGGGAACATAGAAGGTTCAGCACTTCCGGTAATGTCCTATTTTAGAAGTAGCATAAGTAATGCAGTAGAGACTAGAGCGCAGGTTCAGAAGCAAGCTTAGGCTTATAGAAAATTAAAGGTTCCTGCAGCCGTAGGTGACATATTCAAAGCGGAGTTTATAGAAGCACAAACTCAAGACGAGTCATTAGGTCCTTGTAAAGTGAAGGCCAAGGATGGTGTAGTGAAGAAGTGTAAAGGGTCCGATAGTTGTAAGTTTGTACATAAGAATAGGTTATTGTACAGAGAATTTGAAGATAGTGGTGGTAGACAGTTTCACCAATTAGTGGTACCTACCCAGTATAGAACGACAGTGCTTAAGGTAGCTCATGAGTCGATTATGGGAGGTCATTTAGTATTGGCAGAATTTTATTGGCCAGGTGTTAGTGGAGATGTAACTAGGTATTGTAGGTCCTGCGATGTATGCCAAAGGACAGTACCAAAAGGTCGAGTGACCAAAGTACATTTAGGTCAGATGCCACTGTTAGATACACCATTTAAGCGGGTAGCCGTAGACATAGTTGGACCAATTTATCCAGTGTCGGATAGGAAAAATAGGTACATTTTAACCATGGTAGACTATGCAACTAGGTATCCGGAGGCAGTAGCATTGCCCTCAGTTGAAACTGAGAGAGTAGCTGAGGCATTAGTTGATATGTTCAGTAGGCTAGGTGTACCAGAGGAAATGCTGACTGATTGTGGGTCACAGTTTACGTCAGAACTTATGGCTGAAGTAAGCAGGTTATTGTCTTTGTGTCAAATCATGACAACGCCATATCACCTTATGTGTAACGGGTTAGTCAGACGATTTATCGGGACGTTAAAGCAAATGTTACGGCGTATGTGTACAGAGAGACCCAAAGATTGGGACAAGTATCTCAATGCTTTATTGTTTGCATTTAGAGCGGTTCCACAAGAGAGTTTAGGATTTTCTCCGTTTGAGTTATTGTACGGTAGATCAGTTAGAGGTCACATGAGGATTCTTAGAGAGATGTGGGCAGGTGAAGTAGATAGTGATGAGGTTAAGACTACATATCAGTATGTTTTAGATCTGAAGGAGAAACTAGAGGAGACTTGTAAGATAGCTCAAAGTCAGTTAGTTAAGGCAAGTACCAAGTACAAACGGTACTATGACCAGAAAGCTAGAGCTAGGGAATTTAAGATAGATGACCAGGTGTTACTGTTACTCCCGACCGACAATAACAAGTTGTTATTACAATGGAAAGGTCCGTTTTACATTAGAGGGATAGTGAACACTATGGATTACCGTATCGAGATAAACGGAAAGTTAAAGACCTTTCATGCGAATATGTTGAAAGAGTATATCGGTAGAACCGATAATGTGCAACAAGGGGTGTTAACGGTAGTTAATGTTGCAGTTATTGAGGATAGTGAGGAAGACAGTAGTGACGACACTAGTTCCATGTATTTTCCCACTAGTGTAGGTAAGGAGACAGCAGCCGATGTAGACATATCGGGCATGCTTAGTGTAGAGCAGCAACGAGAGATGGGTAGTTTACTCTCGGAGTTCAGTGATGTATTGTCCGAAAACCCGGGGCAGACAGATGGAGTGCAACATGATATTGTACTCACATCAAGGGAACCAATTCGAATTAAGGGGTATCCCATTCAATTTCACTCCCGATCAATTGTTGATGAGGAGGTGAAAGACATGTTGAAATTGGGTGTCATCGAACCTTCAAACGCCCCATTTTCATCCCCAGTCGTACTTATTAAGAAGAAGGATGGGTCAATTCGATTCTGCATCGATTTGAGACAGCTAAATAAACGGACCATCTTTGATGCAGAGCCAATGCCTAATACTGAGGAGGTATTCTCTAAACTTGTGGGAAATTCGTATTTCTCCAAGTTAGACCTCAGTAAAGGTTATTGGCAAGTCCCACTTTCAGACCAAGCTAAAGAGATGACCTCTTTCGAGACTTCGCAAGGACATTTTAAGTTCAAGGTCATGCCCTTCGGTCTCGTAAACGCCCCAGCAACATTCTGTAGGTTGATTAGGAAAGTCCTGAAGGATTTGTCCAACACAGACAGTTTTGTAGATGACATCCTGGTGTTTACAACAACATTTGAAGACCATAGTAAGGCTCTACGTAATCTGTTGGAACGGCTACGCCGGTTTAAACTGACTGCAAAATCTAGCAAGTGTCACATAGGTTACGCAGATATAGAGTGTCTGGGTCATGTTGTCGGGAGTGACCAGAAATTGAAACCCAACCCCGACAAGGTTAAGGCAATTCAGGAAGCACCAAGACCCGAGACAAAGAAACAAGTTAGGTAATTTTTAGGGTTGGCGGGTTTTTACAGGAAGTTCATCCCAAACTTTTCGGCT
Organism: Cyrtodaria siliqua; assembly: GCA_037043455.1. Classification (NCBI taxonomy): domain Eukaryota; kingdom Metazoa; phylum Mollusca; class Bivalvia; order Adapedonta; family Hiatellidae; genus Cyrtodaria; species Cyrtodaria siliqua. The sequence continues at coordinate 32,748 of JAWPHD010006765.1, forward strand.
ATAGCTGCACCTTTGTCAGACTTGACGAAGAAAGGTCAACCCAATAGTATAACTTGGGGGGAAAGCCAGGAGCGAGCTTTTGTCTCTTTAAAGGGGAGTCTGGTCAAAACCCCAATACTAAAATTACCTGAACTTGACCAGGAGTTTATCCTCAGAACGGATGCCTCCGATATCGGGGTGGGTGCAGTCCTACTGCAAGAGCAAGATGGGTGTAGTCTCCCCGTGGCCTCCGCAAGTCGGAAACTACTACCCCGGGAATGCAACTACTCTGTTATCGAAACGGAGTGCCTTGCAGTAGTGTGGGGTGTCAGTAAATTCCACCGATATGTTTTTGGTAAGGAATTTGTCTTGGAGACTGACCACCAACCGTTAGCTTATATGAATAAAGCAAAGGTAGCGAACAGTAGGTTAATGAGGTGGACACTGACTCTGCAGCCTTACCGGATGAAAATTAAAGCGATCCGAGGAAAGAACAATATTGGGGCAGATTATTCAAGTCGCCGCACATAATGACAGGTTTAATACAATAGTATAATAGTATAGTGTATTGCATTGTATTGTACAATAGCAGTGTATGTTACGACAGTGTAGTGTAAAATTGTAGAATATTGTTGAAATTTTAATGTTGCTTATTATGCAACCATGTCTTTTGCTAGGACTAATTAATAGTTTAATTAATCATTTTGTTGAATTTTAAAAAGTTTAGCACTTTCTTTAAGTGGGGAGATGTTGTCAAAAAATGTCACGGGTAGAGCGTATTGGTCGTACATAGCTCTTGTAAGTTGTCAGTTACACCCTAATCTATTGTTGAGTTGAAACAAATTCACAATATCCATGATATATTCATGTAACACGTAAAAGCGTGCACATTTTAAGTGGCCGCCAGAGGTCTATCTTCCTTAAACGGCAAAATTGTGTAAGGGGCCTCTCGTGTAAATTTTAATACTGCGAATTTAGCCACGTATGTCACGGACTGAACGGGGGAAATAATGGTTTGGGCGTAATGTTTGCTATAAAACCCATTGTCTCCTAGTTCTGGCCGGGGATTGTTTGAAAGTTGCTTTGTTTGGAGCAGAATTTATTTTATTAGTTTTTATCGTACATTTTGATTCAGTGGGCGGCGCCATCTTGGTTGGCGGTTACGATATCCGGTTAGCTTTGATGTTTCTCAAACATTAACTTTAGACTAGCATATGATTTTGAAGTTACTTTATTAGATGTTATTATTGCACTTGATCATTAATTGTAAAATAATATTAATTTGATAACAGTGGATAATAGGTGCATTAGTTAACGTTGGCGTATAACTCAGTGATTGTAACACACGATTGTTAACATTAGTTAACAATGAGATGAGTGACTAGGATAAATGTTCGACGCGTATGCATAGCGTTGTATAATGTGGTCATTAGTTGACATACACGTGTGCATGCATAACTCAGTGAGTGTAATATACGAGTGATTTAATAATGTTTTATATTACATGTATTAGGGGCATTGATTAACATCGACGTACATGGCGTATACATGGTGTTGTAGAATATGTATACATTGCTACTCATCATTAGTACAGCTTACATATATTTATTGAATAATGATTTGTTTGGGTAATGATAATTATGCAAGATTGTTATGTGTGTCAATCGACATCTAAAACGTATATAATTACAGCCTAAGCCATCCAGGGTTGGATATTAGCCATCCAGGTGTGGATGTAAGCCTTCCGGAGTGGAGCTAAGCTTCCACGATTAACGTTAAAGAGCGGTGGAGACGGTCCCCGAACCTGCGCAGCATGGCCAGGTTCTCGTAGCGACAACCCCCGGGACACAAGGTGGGCCCGTTATCAGTCCTCACTGGAGGAACATCACCCACAATCGCATTGGAGGTTAACCATCATTACATATCGCGTCATCAACCCTTACAGAAGGCATTTGATGACAATCACCCATTAGATTCGCTCATCTTCATGAGCTCTCGCGCATCACAGTTATCGCGCTAGATCATAGATCAACATTGTTATAACTTTAACAACACTTTAGTGTCTTATACATTCAGTATTTATAACAATACTATGAACGTCTTAAACGTTCATGAGAACATTCTTTTCATAGTTAATCTGTGTATTCGCTTGTTTTTTTAGATAATTGTATATATATTAAACATATTTTAAAAGTTGCATTAAACTTATGTAAATGCATTCACCATCATTGATTCTTTCCTGAGTTAGCCCCAACCACTAGGGTCATCCTGTGACACCGATGTTAACTGAGAATGTTTCTGACTTGTATCCCTTGTAGATAACCCAGCTTTCAAGATTATTATGAAGGTTAACGAATGCTTTCTTAATTTCATCCCCATGTCATTTAGTTTGTAAAAAAGTCCAGAATTCCATACTTTATCAAACGCTGTATTTACATCAAAGAAGCACAAATATAATGGACTTCCTTCTTCCTTCGTAATATGTACGCATTCACGAAGTAAAAATGACGTCATGAGGCTACATATTCCACTCTGGAAACCTCCTTGCAGTGGGTTCACTTGTATATCAGATTCTGTCCTGACACGTTGTAGTAATAATCTTTCGTACAGTTTTAATATGTTTGAAAATAACGTAATTGCACGGTAGCTGCTTGGATCTTCTTCGTTTTTGCGACCACCTTTATACAGTGTTATAATCAATCCCGATTTCATCGCGTTAGGAGTGTAAGAATAACAATACATTAAGTTCACGAGACTAAGCAATACTCTGTTTAACTCATTCCCTCCGTATTGCAAGTGCTCATTATAGATCATCTGCTACCTTATAATTATGATTAAAATAATATTAGTTCATATCATGGTATCAAACATATGTATTCAATGATCAACTGCTGAAATTTGAATAGGAAAAATATCATTTCTTTCTGTATCCATGGTAACAAGATAAAAGTCTAAAGTATACCAGTCAATAGCTATGCATTTAGATTCTACATGTCAAATTAACACCCAAATAAGCTTAGGTCTGAGTATATGAAAAAATATGAAAGTCTGAGTATCACTTGAATTTTGGCGGTATTGTGCCTTTAACATAAATATACACAAGAAATGCCACCAAATGTAGTATTTCTGTAATTTATCTGCCATTTTTGTCTCAATCTGCATGAAAATTTCCCCAAACATGATCTGTGTCACCTGCTTTCAGGAAATGCAACACAATACATAAATACCCCATATAGAATAAAAAATAATTGAAGCTGTTACTGTAACTGTTTCGGTAAAAAAATAAAAAAATAAAGAAATGCACCTATTTCGACTAGATAACAGAAATACAATAATGAGAAATTTCACCTAAACAGAACAGCAACATTATTTGTCTCTGTAATAAATATGGAGAACACCAACAGAAACTTGATAGTTGGAAGATACAACAACAACAACAACAGCAGCAACAACAATCACTTATGTGATCACTGTCCAGTATGGCATACAAAGATGAGTTGTTGACAACTTTAAATTTGAGACATCAACAATATGGGAGATATCAGATATATCAAATTAGATATCTGCTGTCTCTGTGATATTTCCTTACAGAAACATGTGGCTTCTGACACAATGCACATGTATACACATCATGTTTTTATTTATCACATGAGTTGTCATGATTACACAGCTGTCAAAAAAGTATACATACATGCACACAAATTGCTCGAAAATGTTATTATGAGATTTATATCAAATACCTGATATGGGCATTATACTGGACACTATATGTGCCAAACACATTCTTCATCTGTACCAACAATTAGTTGAAATTGTCTGACAAATCATTACTTTGAAACTAAAACACAAATCAATTGAATCCAGGTGTATAAAGGGCTTTAAAAAAAAGACGTCTGTGTGACTATGATGAAAAATTAGCTACTCTTCAGGTCTCACACCACAATTAATTTTCCCATAGGGTTACTGTAAAGCCTTTTCAAACATCTGAGCTTCAAAGCAGGGCAGCAGACATTGTTGTTGGTTTAATATCTTCAGTATAGCCAAGATCAGTAATTTAAAACAATAAAATATATAAGTTAGCCAGGTTGGTTTTTTTTCTCGCTCATGTTTTGTGAACCCTATGGAAAATACAAAATTCATACACTATCTAGCTGAATATGTGGTGCTTCGGTCAAACAATTCTGAAATTTGAATGAAACCTCATATCAACATGGGATTTTCTGTATCATCTGTCTTTTACACTGCAGATGTATGCTAAAGCAAAGAAAAACCTATTTTTCAAATTAAAAATTGCCTAAAATTGAGAAAAAATAGAATTATTTTCTGTTTTCCTTTTGTCTCTAGGTCCGTGAGCTTTCAGGGGAGATAATAGAGGTGTGAGACCATATATATCTGCAATGCTTACGTATTCGACAACAAAAGCGATTGGGATAAAATGCTGGCAAGACCTGCAATTGTGTCTTTTCAAATATCTGGTAATCCGGTTTGCTCGCATGTGACATCTCGGTCTGGTGAATTACGTATTAATTGCATTTCACGTTAACGCATTACTCTGCTTGTCTGTCTTTGTTTTTTGTATAAACATTTTACATACAAAACTGAAGTAATATTTGATAAGTATTAGATTTTATTCTTTATTACCTCCCATATGGAGAGCATATGAACATGAGCACACAATATATACAAGAAAATAACAAGCAGCACATGATTATGATTAGAAACATATATACATGGACGTTCTTATTTACGGGGTGAGTAATTACAGGGTAAGAGTAATGATTAGGTACTTAAGATTCACAAATTTGCCAGTACATGTACCAACAAACTGTAAATGAGCTTTTATTTATTCTCTTTATTTGCTATTTTAAAGAGATTAATTAAATAATACACTTGCAAGAGTACATTGGAACATGGAATATGCATTAATAAGAAAGATTACATTGCTGATATTCCATTATAAACGCGAGCGTGCGAAGATACATGTACTAATCAAAATGGTCGATTATTAATTGATTTATGTAAGCAGTCCGGTTTACGAATTGTAAATGGTCGAACGGGGGTGGATGCGAATGTTGGAAAGTGCAGTTTTGTCAGTAACCGTGGGAAAAGCCTAGTAGATTATGTATTGGTAAAACAAGACTTTATCCATTTATAACACAATTTGAAGTTTTGGATCCAAATCCGTTAACTGATCATTGCTTGATAAGCTTTGCAATTAATACAGGGTCAAACAGAAATGATGGTGTAAACAAGGATGAAGTGTATACGAGAATTAATTATACATATAAGTGGAATCAAGAATATTCAAATCACTATCAGAGTATTCTCGAATCGGATAATTTCGCCGAAAATATATACACACTTTCAGGCGATATTATTAATAATAAGACCAGAGATGGCATAAGTCAAAACTTGCAATCTTTTCAAAACCTTATGGAAAATGAGTGTTTACCACTGTTCAAGAAAAATATTAAACATAATGACGACAATGTTGAGGGAACCTATAGCGATAGTTTTAATACGCCATGGTATTCAGACTTATGCGAAGAGAAGCGAAAATATTTTTACTTTTGTCTTAACAAATATAGAATATGTAAAACGGATATTAATAGAGTCAATATGGTCACAGCGCGTTCGGAATATAAAACTACGCTACGTTGAGCTCGAAATGAGTACGCGCATGCGCAAACGCAAAACTCGAAAGCTCCCGATTTAAAAATGCTAAACTATACTGGCGCATGCTTAAAGAAACGTGTTCTAATTTGAAGTCTAAATCATTATCGTCAACAGATTTTTCAATCTATTTTAAGGCAATAAATAATCCAGATAGTAATTTTTATAAACCTGACGAGGACATTTTAGAATTTAACGATAGATACCTAAATGGGGAATTGCAAATTATGTTTGACGAATTGAATGTTGAAATAACACGTGATCAGGTAAATACAGCTATAAAACAACTTAAAAACGGAAAAAGCGGAGGACCAGATTTTTATATAAATGAACTGTTCAGATATGGTAATGATAACTTAAGTACGTATTTACACAAGCTGTTTAATGTAATTTTGGATGTTGGTTATTTTCCAGAGTGTTGGTCCGATGGACATATTATACCTTTACATAAAACAGGTAGCCTCGATAACGTTGAAAACTATCGAGGAATTACTTTACTCACTGGGTAAATTATTTACACGAATTTTAAACAATAGATTGTCCACGTGGGCCGAAACATATCATGTTTATGTTGAGGCTCAAGCAGGTTTCCGCAGTAAAATGGGTACTGTTGACAATTGTTTTGTTTTGCATAGTCTCATCAATCACTTTATAAATGAAGGGAAAAAATTGTATTGTTCTTTTATAGATTTTACTAAGGCATTTGACTACGTTGTTAGAGAAAATATATGGTATAAACTCATCAAAATTGGTGTTAGAGGAAAGATTATGGACATTATCAAATCAATGTATGCAAATGTTAAGTCAAAAGTTAAACATGATAATTGTTTGAGTGATGAATTTACCTGTCATATGGGAGTGCGACAAGGCGAATGTTTATCTCCTTTTTTGTTTTGTATATATATAAATGATCCAGAGGAAGAATTAGTTTCAAAAGGCATAGAAGGGTTGAATTTAGAAATGATCAAAATATGCTTGTTAATGTATGCTGACGATCTAATTATTTTCGCTAAATCTGCAGAGGGCTTGCTTAAATATTCTTCATGATTATTGTATCAGATGGAAACTAAAGGTAAATGTAGCGAAAACAAAAGTACCGGTATTTCGAAAAGGTGGTATTTTGCCCCGAAATTTTTTACTATAATGACGAGGTGCTTGAGATTGTTAGTCGTTTTGTCTATTTAGGAATATCTTTTACTACTGGAGGTTCATTTGCAGATGCACAGCAAACATTGTCCGGTCAAGCACAGAAAGCTATTTTCAAACTAAATAAATATCTATATAAGTTTAAAGATATATCAGTAAAACATTATTTGGATTTGTTTGATAAGTTGATCTCCCCTATTCTGAATTATGGCTGTGAAGTATGGGGATTTTGTAAAGCAGACAATATAGAGAAAGTTCATATACAGTTTTGCAAGAGATTACTTAATGTTAAACAGAGTACTCAGACAGATGTAATCTATGGTGAATTGGGGCGTCTTCCTCTTCAAAACAATAGATTGCTTCGTGTTATGAAATTTTGGTTTAAAATAATATATAGCCAAAATACAAAGTATATTAAATGTGCGTATAACCAGTTATTAAGAGACATCGAGACACACCCTAATGCAAAAAAACTGGGCATCTCTTGTTCGAACGTTATTATCAAACTTAGGATTCTTTGACGTCTGGGTAAATCAAGGTGTTGGAAATGTAAATGCTTTTTATCACTTTTTAAACAAAGACTGCACGATCATTTTATTCAAAACTGGAATTCAAGATTATCAGAGTCTCCTAAAACAAGATTTTATATTTTATTTGCAAAGTTTGGTTTTCAGTCCTACTTAAGTACAATTACAATAAAAAAAATTAGAATTGCACTGTCGAAATTAAGACTCTCTTCCCATAGGCTAGAGATAGAAGCAGGGAGGTTTAAAAAACCGAGAAAAACGCCTTTGCAAGAAAGAACGTGCCAACATTGCAATATTCTTGAAGATGAATTCCATTTTTGGTTTGAATGCCTTCTTTACTATAGACTTAGAAAACAAAATTTAAAGAAATATTTTTGGAAACACACAAACATGTTGAAGTTAATAGATCTCATGACGTCAAACAGTACGAAGGTACATCGATGTTTAGGACAATATATTTATAAGTCGTTCAGATTAAAAAATGAGATCTATGCAACTAATAGTTAAGAATCACACCGAATTATTTATTTATTTTTCAAAAATCGTGAGTGAGTGAGTGAGTGAGTGGGTAAGTGAGTAAGGGTGGTAGAGAGTGAGGGAGTGAGGGACAAGCTGTTTACTGATCGCTTGAATGCATCAGTATTTGGAAAGGGAACACAGTGTCTATATACTCGCGTGTATGATATGTAAAAGTAGTGTATTATTTATCAATTGATAATACAAATTATACTGATTTGTGAAAATATTTAAATTATGTTTATACAATCGCTTGCTTGCCATATTTAAATTGTTTTGTAACTCATAGACATGTTTTGTCTTTTGGATGAATAAAGTTATCTATCTCTATCTTTCTGGTATCTTTCTGATATTTTATATAAAACTATATAACTCGCATACGACTGTATCAACAAAGACCACAAAGACGAGTTCGAGCCTCCGTGACCCTAGTCCGATACATTACAAGATGTGAAACCATCATCATATTTTACTTGCAGAAGTTATATGATTTTATTATAATTTCTTTATATTATATTTGAGATTTATGAAAGTTAATAGCATAACACATATCTGAATAAGACGACAATGACCTATTAAAATGAGTTAACGATAAGAAGGTCTCACACCTCTATTATCTCCCCTGAAAGCTCACGGACCTAGAGACAAAAGGAAACAGATAATAATTCTATTTTTTCTCAATTTTAGGCAATTTTTAATTTGAAAAATAGGTTTTTCTTTGCTTTAGCATACATCTGCAGTGTAAAAGACATATGATACAGAAAATCCCATGTTGATATGAGGTTTCATTCAAATTTCAGAATTGTTTGACCGAAGCAACGCATATTCAGATAGATAGTGTATGAATTTAGGGTTCACAAAACATGAGCGAGAAAAAAAACCAACCTGGCTCACTTATGTATTTTATTGTTTTAAATTACTGGTCTAGGCTATACTGAAGATATTAAACCATTAACAATGTCTGCTGCCCTGCTTTGAAGCTCAGATGTTGGAAAAGGCTGTACAGTAACCCTATGGGAAAATGAATTGAGGTGTGAGACCAGAATAGTAAGCCCATTACAAGGTAAACAGAGACGAATGTAATACTAACTCAATATAAACATCGTCGTTACATAAGAGTAAAAATGCTTCGTTTCATAATCATTTTAATAGTTTTATTAAAATATGCCACCATTGCTGACTTATGGTAAACTGCTCTGGTTAATTAATATAGCTAGTTGCAAATAGTATATAGTTATTCAATTGTTAACAAGTCCAGATTGAGTGAAAGGCATTTATTATAACCCTCAAACAATGTGTGCTCTTTTCGTTGTTATGCAGTTACATTTAGAGCAATATGATAAATAGATTTTACTAAAATAATTACCAAGTAGCTTAATAGTACTTCTCGTTTTTGTATGTTCTACTTAGTATAAACAATGTTAACCTGAATATAACAGGGCTCCTTTTTCTAGATGTTGCTCTTTCCATACGTTGCTATTTGCAAACATTGGTTTGTAAACTAAGCCGTAATGACACAATATAACAGATTGCGTCCATCTGTCTCTGCAGATATATTTCAGTGAGTTGGTTACACAGCAATTTATCGGAAACGGTGAATGTAGCATAACAATGATATGCATATTATTGTTTTTATTAATACGAAATCAACAAACTTGAAAATAACCTGACAATAACCCCACATATTATTTTAAAATTGGTGTCACAATGGTCTAAATTACACCAAAACATGCATCGTATACGCAATATTTTGATGCGTTTTAGGTGGAAATCGAATAAATATGTCACAAATACAGATACACATTCATTACATAACAGTCCTTACCACACAATGCATCACGTAACTCACTCAATATTCTATTTACATTACTTCAGCTTCATACACACTGCTGTAGTAGATTAATGCAAAGCAATCAATATATAGGTATACGATACGCATGCGATGAGATGTCTTCAAAATGTGAACGTTTTCTCCTCTTCAAAGTATGTCTGCTAGTTTATTTAAAGTACAGGGTTTAGTGGCTTTATCCCCAAATCGCTGAATATACTCGTACAAGTAGATATAAAAGTCGAACAGGAAATGTTGCATTCAAGGTCCACATCAACCAAACACACGCATGAAACAAATAACATACCGACAATAAACTTTAATATTGGTTACCCGGTTTTGAACAATTTAATATAACACTCCGGTAACATGACTTGTAGAATGACGAAATAACTTCCACAGAAAAGATCCCCTGAAATGTCAACACAGTTTTAAGTATGGTTTCATTTGAATGGGGCTGCGCCAGATATTCAGCATATACCAGGCTTGTTCGGGCGCTTGTTTCAGCCAAAGGATATTCAGCATTGACATGAGCAATTTTAATAATACGTACGTACATTATGTATCATTGAAACTGGATGTTTCAGTGGCAAATAGTGAAAATCGGTTGAGAAATGAATATCTTACAGTTAAAATACTTTTTGGTAGGGCTTTTTCCCACTAAAAATGTACGTTTCATTGTTAATCAAATGGAAACCTCGGCTGAAACAAGCTCCCTAAACAATAGGCTAGTACGCGAAATATCATGCGTGTATATAATTATTTTACCATATCAACCTTTATTAAATCTCAGTGAAAGCTAAATAATAATCAACTTCATTGCATATTGACCTTACACTGGTTTCAACAATGAAGGTAACTATCACCATCTATCTCCATTTTACCTAAATTACACCCCAAATATACACGGACAAATTCTGGAAGTCTCGAACTCAACGGGATAGGTACATGTATACTAAACAGAATCAAACTAACAACATCAGGTAACGAAGAAGGCCAGTGTGTCTTGGTAGGAAGTACTAGTGTGTTTTACAGCGTTTAAAACTGTTATACTTCTTGCGACCCTTCTAACGCTTACTGTGGTATGGAAACAAAAGAAGAAACGAGTGTGTGTTACCATGGGGAACAGATCTTATGTATACCATGTGACACTCTGCAATCCCGATCTAACAATGGCAATTATATCACGATGGGTTTCACAGCTAGTGTTGATGAAAATACAAATGTTACCAAGTGTTGTAGTAAAACCACTCAAGTGCACGACAAACTGATTAAAAGTATACGTCAAAGCAGACGAGGGTATTCAAAAATGTTGGGTAACTGTAGTTATGGGCCTTTCAATTAACGCCTTTGAATAGATAAACTGAGCTATCCTAAAACGTATATTATCCTCGTTTACATCTTCCTGGTACATTTAACAATAACTGTCTATAAATAACATTTGTTACATTTACTGGAATATGTACATAAAATGAAATTGTTTACATTTTGATTTTTAAAAATAAAAAAGTCTGTTTTGGAAAAAAAATACTCTGCTTTGTATGGTGGCATGTGGCTGCCATGCACTTAATTTAAGTTGACATAAATTATCGTGACTTTATGGTCATTTTATTGCGACTTTTCGTGATAATTTCTCTTTTAAGGCGACATAATTTCAAAATAAAAAGCACGATAAAATATCTCAACAATTAATAAAAAGTCGCGATAATGCTTCAACGTGCCATTCAAATAACGACTTAAGATATCTAAAAATAGAATTTTGCGGAAGACCTTTGACTAACGAGTTTACTTGTTGGCCCTCTGCTATATTTATGGTAAAAAAAAGTATGGTACTAGCTGGTCCCGAGAATAACGTTTTTAGTATTTTATAGATATTACAATACTATATATCACTGGAAAGCTCAGAATATGCATGCACTTTCTAAAACAATAAAGATGTTTAAATTTGGATGCAAAATAAGCGATTTAATAAATGCAATACACAAAACCATCAGAATCACAAAATTGCCTTATTCTAATCACTAAAAAAACACATTAAATACAGCTTTGATTTTTAATAACTTTATAGATTTATTTAGCTAAAGATAACTACTTTCTAACACTGTAAAGATAATTTAAATCGTATAAAATTGACAATGTTATACGTCGCTTATATATACATGTGAAATCGTACTTTTTTAGCCGCGGTGTTTTGGTTCGGAACACCTGGCTCCAAAGATATTACGTAAATGACAGAAACTATCCGCATAACCAAAATTCTATTTTTAGATATCTTAAGTCGTTATTTGAATGGCACGTTGAAGCATTATCGCGACTTATTATTAATTGTTGAGATATTTTATCATGTTTTTTATTTTTATATTCGTGAAATTATGTCGCCTTAAAAGAGAAATTATCACGAAAAGTCACAATAAAATGACCATAAAGTCACGATAATTTATGTCAACTTAAATTAAGTGCATGGCAGCCACATGCCACCATAGCTTTGGAATCATTCTAAAAAACGTAGCATTTAGCCAGAAAACAAATTAAGTATAAAATAAGTAAAACAGCCAATACATAGTACTATTTTATTCAGCGGATCCTTATATTGTTTCTGTGTTTGTCTATGGTTATCAGACTGTGAATCCTATAGTCGACGATAAGCATGCATTACAACTTCAGTTCCTAGTGAACCGGTCTAAAAGACTTGAATGGTATAAACACATATTTTGTAATGTTGAAAGGTTCCCATTTCACTTGCTGAAATGACGTTTTCGTAAACCATTCTACTGAAATGTAGCATGTAGTCATTATTATTATTATATGTATATTAGCGATGAAACATTCACTGGCCTCTGTAACGCAGTTAATTGAGGCGTCGTGATAGTACCGGGGAAGGGATGGTTCAAGCCTGCTGATTTCCTTTTTTTTTTTTTAATTTTCATTATTATTGTTTTCATTATTGCTAATGGTAAGGAAGCAACATTTCCTTCACATTTTTCACTTTGGTAACGCAAACTTATAATTACACATGGTAACAGTGAACAGTTAATATGTGTTATAATGCACGCGCTAACGCACACGTATCCCTTACATGTGAACAATTGTATTTCAGACATTTCTGTGCTGATGTGTGCTTCTAGCACGTCGTGTTACAAGGGTGAATTGTAATCAATATGTAAGGCCTGTCAAGGTATTTGTACAGAAAGAAGCGGGGTCGCCCACATTGATTCAAAATCTTGATAGGAAGGTAAAATGCTTGGTAAAAATCGGAAGAATGACGGTAAGAAAAAACGGTCGAGGCGTGTTTATGTCTCAGTGACAACATTACATTTTTATTGTTTTCAATATTGTTTTAATACCCGTGACTTCATCTATTATTATGTTACTTTTTGTCTCTCGGCAGCTATTGTACGCTTGCGTAAAACCTTGCTTGTGTTACATTATATTATTCATCCCTTTCAAAACATAACATCAACTCGTTATCGTTTTGTATTGTTGTTTATTTCTTCTACGTTTATTTCTTCTACATTTGAAGGAATTAGTGTTCTCTATATTTACTTCATTTATGCAATGTATGCACTTTATATGTAAATAGCAATCGGAAAATAAATATCGAGATGGATACGCAAGTCGTAAGTAAAACATTTAAAGTACTATGTATTGTAAAACAATATGTTATATCTCATTTGCATATTTCCTTCTTTACGCAATTTGATGTCTTTCGGTCACTGTTCTGCGATTGTGACCGGCCCCAGTCCGAGAGCTATAGTTTTTTTGGACGTGTGAAAAAAAGACGTCTTTCAAACATAAAACGTATTGTTTCAATTTTGTTCGGTATAATATTATTACAAATAATGTATGGTGCTTCGATCCATATGCAAGTTTGTGGGCTGAGTAGTAGAACTCAGCACCATACTTTACTTGTTAAATATGAGCACGTCGATTCTGCTTTAAATACTTTTGAAGCTCGTGCCACGCCACCATGGCAATTCCTTTGGTCTGTACGGATTGCCCTAAAGTATCGGTCATTAGCAGAAAATAAGGGATTTGCAATTACTGTACAATAACAAGTGGTATTTATAAAAGCATTCTGGTAATCCTTTATGGACAACCAAATGATTAAATGAATACTATATATTTAAATGGATGTATGGCATGCAATCTAAGTGCAAAGCCAAACGAAAATAACCTTTTCTCATAACATTTTAATATTATTGTATCAAATTTAATAATGTCCTATCACATTACCATAATATTAATTATACAATGTATGACCTAATTTAGTCACAATCAAATAGCATTATAGTATGTTCAATTAAAGGTAAGATAACGACCGTTAAACTTACAGACATGAGTCTGTACCAGGTGTCTCCCTCGTGTATTAAAACATGTATAGTTATTATATGCGTACTATTGTAATATAGCGACGTGAAAATATCTAACTCAAGAATAGTCTTTAATATGTATTTTATTAAACTACTATCTAATTATATTTCACCATAAAACTATACACAGTTAAAAACCAGAGTAAATATTCAACTTTGATTAAATGTACAAGTTACAATTCGTAAGCAGTTCTAACGTTCAAAAGTGCGAGCTTAGCAGTCAAAATGAATCTGAATTAATATCTATCAATCTGTAAGAATCTCTATCAGTCTGTAAGAATCCGCCGAATGAAGGCAATCCCACCTCTTTGACTGTCACGTGTGCCCTCGACCATGAACTCTAACCTCCGAAACTGGTTCTAGGACGCCAAATTTGGGGTTGATCGTACAAATCTCCTCTTTTTGGAGTAAACAAATTATTTAACTTACTTTCCAGACTGCTGATACGGGGTATTTATATAATTCTCCCAGAGTTGCCCCGGTCATCCCATTGTTTCAACAGACAAACCTCTACTTAGACTAAAAGTTATGGTCATACTGTTACTAAATATATACTTAATTGGATTAATTAACTTCATGTGCATCAGTCATGAACTTCCAGAGGAAATGGTCAAAGCCAGGTCTCTACACAAACAACGTAAAGCTAGTGTATTTATTATGCTGTACGGTTACATTTTAGAGGAAATAATATTTTACAAAAGGAAGAAAAACGAGTTTTTGAAGACAGGGTCGTTAGAGGGCACGGCTGAGGTACGAGTTTTTGAAGACAAGGTCGTTAGAGGGCACGGCTGAGGTTTTTAAAAGTCTTCTTCAAGTGTCTTCAAATGTATGAAGCGCATATTTTTAAGGGAAATTTACCTATCTGTTGTCATTCTATTATTTAACATAATTGCAAACAATTTATATATAATAATCGAGTTCTTACTACATCTTAATATGTTGAATAGATTAGTCTTCAATTGCTTATTTTGTCTGAAACTATGTTTTTATAATTCCTACTTAATATGTGATTTTGTCTAATTATCTTTTTAATCGTATATTTGAATGTTGTGCGATAGGTATTTATTAGTGTTAAAGGTTTCTCCATAATGGCATGCATCCATTGAAGCCGGATATTTAGTTCAAGCTATGTACAGTTTGTCGATTATGTGATACAAATATGTCGATTTAAAATGATGATAATCGAGTAACGTTATGTTTTAAGTAAATCAAATTACACCGGAATGTTTAGCCCCGGTCATCCTGCCTGCTTCTGATTCCTTTGCTACGCTTTGATACGTGATTCTAGTCTCGGACAGCCAAACCCGTATGATGTATGTCTTACTTGCAAATATCGTATTGGCGGATTAGCCCGATTAAAGTACCCACTACCGATTAGCCGTACTTTTTCGCCATTTGTTCACGCAAATAAAAGTCAACGTTTGCATGACGTTATGTTGTTAATAAAAGAGTATGATAATTGTGATAATGGACCTTTGGAAACGGTCGAACACGACACATACAAAATATTGCAGTCTCGGTTTGACTGAGACTGTTCATGAACGGTAGTGAAATATGCTAGCTACCGCTCACGCCCTCTAGCCCAGGGTTGAGCAGAACTCAATATTCATAAAATCAATAGTACATAATTTTAACCATCCGAAGATGGCATGCATATGGCAGTGGACATAGAGATTCCCCCCACGCAAAAACCCCCCCCCCCCCACCCCATGTCCAGCGGTGTAGGGTCCCAGTATTGTTACGTGCCGGCTATTATCTTAACATGTTTTGTAGCGTATAGTACGCTATGTACATTCTTGTTCCTTTGGTAGCGTATACTTTTTCCATATTACCGATGGAAACTTTCACTGAGTCACCAGAGGAACTAGATGAGGAGCTGGTTGGCACTGGTGAAACTGACCTAGCCCTTTTTTTTCGGTTGTGTGGGGCGAGACTTCCCGCTTCTCTGTAGTGCTGCCCAAAAGTTGGGGCAGAAGGTTCTCCACAACTTCCTTGTCCCTTCTCAATGTCTGAGCTGTAGCTGGGAGATCACCCTGTTTTAAGCTCAACAATGCAGTGTCGTCTGCATGGTCCATGAGTCTGAGGAGCAGATGTGGGGTGAAAATGGTAAAATAATTAGCAAAATCTATGACAAGAGAGATGATTTTAATTTTGACATTGTTAATTATCCCCACTTGGATGGGGATGTTCCCTGGGCAACTTCTTATGGAGTATATGTGTCTCAACTTATTCGTTTTTCTAGAGCTTGTACTCGAGTTGAGGACTTTTAATATTCGTAATCTTTGGATAACTAAAAAGTTACTCAATCAGGGTTACCGTTACCATAAACTTCGTAAAACCTTTGCAAAATGTTATTATCGTAACCCTGATCTTCTTTCCAAATATAAAAGTATTTTAAGGACTCTTCTGCGACAAGGACTATCACAACCTGATTTATATGGTGATGTGATTTATAAACTTCGTAGATTCTAGGTCATGATCACTTTCATACTATCTTTGTTAAACTTGTTAAAAAGTTTATCAAAAGAGGTTATGACCCTATCATTTTGCAACGTACTGCGTGCTTGGTGGTGGACCCTTTTACAGTTCGCCACTATGCTTTCCTCTTTAATTGTACGATGACGGACAGGCTGTGGACCCTATGATGACGCCTACCTAAAGCCCATTGGGACGGTGGCGTTTGATGTTTGTCCATGATCTTTCTTGTCGTGCCCTTAATGGTTTATTCTCTTTACTTCTCTGGCTTCTGCAAAGTCATTGAGTACCCTTCATTGTGGCTTTTCTAGGCTATTGTTTTTTTTGTATTATATTTACACGAGCATATTTGTGTTTTACTTATATTGCCTATTGATGCTGCCTTGTTGGTTAGAGATTAGATCATGGCGGGGATTTCTTTATTTACACTGTCCTGTTTTAATGGGATGACAGTACGGGTAAGCGTGAGGTTTGGTGCACCCTAGAGCAGGTTTAAACCCCCAGTGGCCTACTATGCCACTGACCGTTCCAAGGCGGTATCCACTATTGTCAACCCTTTTGTGTTCGTGATGTCCTTTGCATTTATTATTGCTTTTGCTTCTTGTTTGTCTGTTTGCGTGTTTGTTTCTGTGTTTTGTGGTTGGCTGTCCTCCTTGAATGCTACTTTCCCTGTCCGATCTTTTTGTATTTCTTTTTGTTGGAAATAGGTTCCAACTTTGGATTTGGATGGGCCATGTGCATCGGAACCGTCTGGCTGAGCCTAATTGTATATGCTGGGCTATTTCTTATAACCGAAATAGTATTCAGCGCTTTAGGGACTGCAGGGGCTGTCACAGTAGCTGGGATAGTAGACAACCGTCCATTTGGCAGTAACGAGACCAGTGGTTGAGCAGCGCATTGGAAGCTGTTTGTTGGTCCAAATGTTCCCTGGCTGTAAAGGTGTGCAACACCATGGCTAGCAGTAATAGGCTTCGGAACTACATCTTGCTGACAGTCGAATAAGGACTCTGTTTCCGTGTCCATGGTATCATCTACTAACGCCTCTCTGAAGGATCTGGCCACTATATCCTCTTCCTGTTCCACCTGTCCCTTCAGTCCCCGTTTTAAAAGAAGATCTGCTGTGAATCCTCCGGTGAAAGCATAGTATAGTCATCTGAGCTGATCACGTACGGCCTTGGGTTTCTACCAAGTATGTTGAAGAGTCAATAACTTCTCTCTCTGCTGCCTTCTTGTGATGGCGGGCATAGCTGTTCACAATGCTGGTATAAGGTTTTCCTATCCTTGCATCTAAATAGGCACAGACGGCAGAAGTATGGTACCTGGTCTAGGCTCAGGTGCCATTTCATGACATGCTCCTCCACTCTGGACTTCCTATCTATAACTTCTTTTCCGGTTTGATTGATGCATCTTATGCACTGATAGGCCCTACCATTGTGACTTGCTACTTCATTTGGTCAAAGAAGCCTTTGCACTAAGTAGATCCATCTGTAATTATAGACAAAGGTAACATTATAGACCACTGCCAAGTATAAATATTATAGACTGTTGTTATTTTGTGTTGTTTTTTAGAAAACCCACTGACAAGTCTTGTGAATGCAGATAAAGTCCCATCCCTAATATTGTTATACAGCAACCCAACATTTATAGATATTATATCAATGCGTATGACACGTGTACATGTACATATATATATATATCTTTAACTATGACAGTCACTGATCACAATTAGTTATCTCTGACATTATTTTATATATTCACGGTTCATGTTTGCCTAATGTATCCTACACATTGTATATTCATTTCTTTCGAACATCCTCTCTATTGATTCTTGACAGCAATCTTGTCTGTTATTTTGTGCACACTATTGACGCTTTACCTTTCTTCGTATTGGTACTCTTCGTCACTTTTCTTCTGTTCTTACGATCTCTCCCGGTACTCTACCGTTCTTCAGTACATACAATCTACCCGTACTCTTGGTACTCTTATATTCTTCAGTACATTCCATCTACCCGTACTTTTGATACTCTTCTATTCTTTAGTACTTCCATCTACCCGTACTCTTGGTACTCTTCTATTCTTCTGTACATTCCATCTACCCGTACTCGTGGTACTTTCTATTCTTCAATACATTTTCATCTACCCGTACTCGGGTACTCTTCTTTTCTTCAGTACATTCCATCTACCCGTACTCGTGGTACTCTTCTATTCTGCTGTACATTACATCTACCCGTACTCGTGGTATTCTTCTATTCTTCAGTACATTCCATCAACCCGTACTCGTGGAACTCTTCTATTCTTCAGTACATAAACACAGTAATAAATTGTCATTTTGTACTACTTTATATTCAGTAGTAGACAGACTGAAACATATTATTTTTAACTATTTTAATATTTTAAACTATATTCAAACACAGAAAAACAACTGTTTACACCAAACAAATTAGGGTGGTGCAAATCACATTACATTATATATACATTTTATAACTTGATCACTAAGCGCTACTTGGATTTAAAACCTAGTTTCTTCCGTGCACTGAGGATCCACTTTGGGACTTTATCTCCTTCATATTTCTTAAGCTTGTTATAATGCACCAACCGCTCATTTCCTTCTTTTCCCAGTTGCAAGACAAAGTTGATATCTGATAGCTTCTTTTTAATTAGGAAAGGACCATCATATAGTCTCTCTAATTTGTGAGCTACAACCCTTCCGTGCTTCTGCCAAACACCAGACCGCATCACCGATATCATACCTAGTAAATGATACCTTGGCATCATATATTTCTTTTGAGCGCTTTGCAGCAGCCTCTAAGTGCTCACGAGCAACCTTGTGTGCATGTTGCATCCTACTTTTTAGCAAATCAACGTAGTCACCATAGCTTGTAATGCCATCACACATTGTAGAACTTCCAAACACTAGTTTGGCTGGTAATCTTATTTCTTAACCCATAGTCAGCAGGTTTGGAGTGAGTTTGGTAGCTTCATTTGGAGTCGATCGGTAAGCGATGTATTGATTCTCTTAGTAGCTTGAATACAAAGGTGGTGGATCATACTCAAACACATTACTAAAACAATAAATCACACACTTTTTAGACTTTTTTGTAAGGTTGCCATTGCTTCCTTTCTTCCCTGTTCCACTAGTTCTTTTTTTTGAACTTCACTTATTTCAGCTTTCTTTTGTTTGGTGTCCTGTTTCAAACTATAATATTCATCCAACTCATCCAAACTCTACTTAAACTCTTGCTCAGATATCTGTGCATCACTCAATGCTTTTGATATCAATTTTTTTATGCTATTCAACTTAGACTCTGCCAAAGTTTTTATTTCATGATGTTTTTGAGCTTTTGTATTAAGCTTACGCCTGATAAAATTAATACAAACACCTGTAGCCCCACATACTACTGCTGCTATTTCCAAAGGTAACAAAACTGGAACAATTAATCCAATTCCAGCCATAATAACACTTGCAGATATTAAGGTAGTGTCAATTTCATCTCGCTCAGTAATTAACTTCTGTTCAATCTCTGAAATCTTCTGTAATCTATAATTTTGTCCGTCTTCCACTGGCAACTCAGGATATAAACTTGGTGCTGTCGGTTGCTTCATTTTTTTAATAATAAAAAAAAGAATTAATTCAATTAATAATGATGCCACCGTATTAACAGTGTTAGCGTTGGCAACCTTAAAACTTCGAAAGTTAAAGGGGTCTGACGGGTTTCCTGACCGCTTTACAAATTTAATCAGGAAGTTCGTCAGAAAAGGATATAACCCTTTGGTTTTACAGCGCACTGCATGTTCAGTGATTGACCCCTCTACAGTCAGTCTTTACGCTTCACTTTTCACTTGTGCGATGACTGGACTACCTCTTGGGACTCTATGATTGTACCTACTGAAACCCCAACTAAGGGAGGTGGGTGCATGAGCTTTCGTCCCTCGGGTTTTCTGGTCGTACCCTAGATTGGTTTTCTCTTTAGCTGCAACTACTATGGTTGTTCAGTACGATTCTGGATACATCCTGAGATGTTTATTATTTTGTATGTGTATCTTTAGTTAGTTTCTCTGGATGTGGACTTTATTGTTAGAGAATTCCTTTTGATGGGATGTAGTTTTGTTTACACTGTCTTGTCTATTTGGGCGCTGAAGACAGGATAATAGCGAGGATTGTGCGCATGTAAAATCGATTCAAGCTAACCAGTAAGCCTTATTGCCTACTGACCTTTCCAAGTCGGTAACCCTGTCTTCACCACCCTTTCTGTTGTTTTTTGTCTCTTTCATTGTAGTTTCAAGTCCTTGTTTGCAGTACAGTGCGGACCAACGATGCCCTTGCGTTCGGACGCTGTGGTTTCTATAGGACCCTATATATCATGTTGCATACAAAGTTAATGACAGAACCAGCACTAACATCTAAAGGTCTATCAAAGTTATCGTGTTTGCGTGGAGTGGTGTTAAACGTTATACCATAATTTGGTTTTTCAACACCATTGACAGAGACCGCTACAGACACGTCACCAATTATTCGTTCACTTGCTAAACCTATTCCCATAATCCGTCTACGGCGTGTCATTACATACCCCACATTCGTTTCTCCTCCACCATTACCAAATGAGAGTACTCTATTTAATACAATTGGACCCTTAGCCTCCGCAAATATTGTAATAATCCCATATTTAAGATTATCAACTCTATCTCTCAAAAGGTTGAAATGGTTAACAATAGGCACAACTTGCCTAGGTAAATCTAGAACTGCACAACTTGCCTAGGTAAATCTAGAACAGTATTGGTTAAAGTCTCTAAGTCTTCTGTTTTCGTTGCTCCAAATATACTCATTGTCTTTTTTTATAAAAATATATTTTTAAATAATTTCTAAATCACAACTCATAGGGAAGCCGTGATTATCTATCTTGTTGCCATTCTCATCTCAGACTTGCATTTTCAATTCAGTAGTAGTACCATTTGAAAGACAGTGATATTCGGGATAAAAACGTGTATATACAATATCCCCAAACTGCTTATTTACCACAGGTATAACTCCTATAATAGTGCTTGGCACACCATTGAAATAATTACTACTCGTATTAACTTGTTTCAGATGAACATATAGCTGTTTATAAGGAGCTAAATCAATTGATTGTTTTCCAATATGAGTACCTTTTGACCATCCCTTGTTCTTGAATCCCAAGATTTCTGAAAGACCGCTTGATAATCGTGTTTCTGTTGGCACCTTTAAAGAGACTATACCATCCCGCGCATCAACGGTTAGGGTAATATTTAGTCCTTTAAATATATCTATCAACTCTTTAAAGTTATAGTATCCATCTGGTATAGGATATGTATGGTCTGGTGTTTTTCTCTTTATGACTTCGTGATTAATATTATACCAACCAAAGGTGTATGTAAAACTCTTTAATCCAACGCGCTTATCTCCATTTCTATTATCGATATACTGTTGTAAGTTAATAGAGTTGTCTATGTTTGAAATTGTATGAAACATTGTTTTTAATATAAACATAAAAAAATACAAATAAAAATGATTTCTAAAGAATTCAAATATAGCTCAGATGCTCACTACAATTCAAGTACTTTCAGCAAAAAAGTGATAAATATAATAAATCAAAACATAGTCATTACATCAATCGGTAAAGGCTTTAAAGCATCATTTCCCAATGTTTTTGAAAAATACAAACTCCCATACGTCATATCAGATGCTATAATCCAACGCTGGAGAACAGATTGGATGTTATTTTGGCAGAACCAGTTGAATTTTGCTATTTGGTGTGCGACAACTGGATGTGGCATTGATTTCAACAATCATCTGAAAGCTGATGCCCTGGTTGGTTTATTATTTCGGTTTCATGTCTATTACCAAGTTAGAAGAATATTATTTGAGATGAGTGTAGCAATATCGCAAGACTCAATTTGGTATGCGTTTAATAACACATATAACCGAAACGCATACGAGAGAATATGCAAGGAGATTAACGTTGATATTTATGCTGACTGGAGACAGAAACAAAGCTATAATGATGGTCTAGGAACAATTTATAATTACTGGACAAATATTGGTTATCATCCTTTGATAAATTCTATATACGACAACAAAACAACGAGTTTCACAGTCTATGAGAGCGATACAACATACCACATTTACAACATAGCACAAGCCTCTGAGGCTGACAACAGTTGGTCTACTTTTATACTAGATAGTTCATCTGGTTTCACATGAGCTGGAGTAGAACGCTTCAATGACAGCATAAGAACATACTGCTGGGCAATCCTTGGCACACAATCACAAACAAGAACAGATATACTTGGAACTGGAACGGCATTTGATGCTCAAAAACGATTTCTGTCAAATGTAGAGGACGCAATAATTTCAAGATATGAAAACACATGGAAGTGGATTGTACATGTCTCCGAGTGACATGGAGTTGAGAATCGGAACAATTCAACACTACAATAATGAAATTGTAATAGCAACCGATGCGCAAGCATTAGGATTGAATAATTGTGTGAATGTAAAACCAGTACCACTAAAAATTGTTCAACCTTTTTGTCGGAACATCCTGACTTTGATAAATCATTGATACATAAAAGTGTGGGACATCCACCTGTGGAACAAGAGATGAAAAAAAATAGCAATTGAACACGAAGATAACAAAACAACTATAATTGTTGGTACTATAGTAATAGGTCTTGCTGCATTGCTCATTTACGAGATTTACTGAACCACTCTTTAGCTGCCACATACAACAACCCGGAAACAAACACATTGTCAAGCAGTGCCCATAGATTGTTACCAAGCCAATTAATAACATTACCTGTTGCAGATAAAAGTCATGATACTATTGCACCAATAACTCATGGAAGTGCTGGAGCAGCCTTACTAGCTAGGTTGGCAAAGAGCTTACTAAGATTACTTTGTTGTTTTTTTATCCAATCCTTGACACTTGATGGATCAGGTTTTGGAGTTGGCGCAGCACTTGATGTGGGAATAATAGCATTAATTATCACCCCAAGAATCATACCAAATGCAGTCAGGATACTAACACTAGTAATACCTTGCTCCTTAAACAAGGTTTTGATCCTCTCACCGAGAGTTGTAGCCTCGTTTAACATTTTGTTTATTGTCTCTCTTATTCTGCTTACTTGGTTATGGAAAGCTTTTCTGTTCTCATTGATGGCATCCATCCTTGCACCTCTCTCAACTTCAAGGTTTTTGATGCGGTCGCTAATTCTATTTATCTGGAACTCATCATTATCAGTCTTAGCTTGGTCTAAATTTTGTTTTTCGCTTGTCATGTCTTTATCAAGTTGTGTGAGTTTCGCCAAGTTATTGGTGAGTTCTTCCTTGACAGTTGTCATCGCTTTCACTATTCCATCCATTTCATGCTTGTCTATATTTGTTTGTGTTTCAACATCAGGACGTTCATCCACATCCCAGTCATAAAGAGCACTTTCCATTGACTGTCCTGTGTTATCAATGACATGTGAAAAATCTTGTAATGGAATAGCATCCATATTATCTGGTAAATTGTTTCTTGTGCTCTCCAACGCTTGTCGAATTTTTTTGGGATAATTTTGTTTTAATGTTATACTCTGGCAAATTCAAAAATTGTCTTACCGCCCTTGTTCCCCCAGATCCAATAACCTTGTTATATTCATTTACCCAAGAACTAAGGGAAAGGAATGTTGCACTACCTTGCTTGGCAGTTACTCTTATTTCTTTATCACCAACAACCCAGTATAATGTTTTGCCATTATCTGATACTTTAAACTGTTCATAATCTATTTTGTCCGTTGCCATCTTATATCGTTTTTCTATTTCATCATAAAAGGATTTTACAAGATTTTTTTTGTATATTTCAAGTACGGCTTCTGTCAGCTCTCCCCTAAGTTCAGCAATATGGTCGCTTTGATTAAGAAGACTTCTTTAAACAGGCTCATCAGGCACCATTGGTAAATCATCATCAAAATATTCATCATAATCATCTGGATCAAACGTAGGATTGTCAAACTCAAATCCTCCTTCAGCCATTGTTTATTTTATTTAATTTTAGAAAATATATTTAAAAAAAAAAAAAAACAATGTCTGCATACGGAAACAAACTTAACCCTTATAGAAAACTAAGAGAACCTCATGGTGCCAAGGGCATCCGCACAAGTGTAGTAATAACTAATAATCCATCAACAATAGACCAAAACCAGCAACTGCTTGTGAGATTTCCCAATCTAACACTTATGATGTGATAGTTCCACCGCACTGCTCGTCTTGCCTTTGAAATAGAACTTTAAAGCACCAAAGATCCCAACGCTACTATATACCAGAATCTGGGTAGAGCAATTGGAAGAAAATGACAATAAGAATAAGTGGCAATGAAGTCATGTCAATAGATGACAGTGATATATATCGTTGTTATGTAGATTTATGGAAAAACCCTACCGAACCAATAAACATGTATTACCAAGGTGTTAGTGGGGCAAACATGCTAAAACATAGAGTTGGTGCAGATGATGCTTCCTCGGACGCTGGGGATGAAGCTGTAGCAGCAGCTTATGGAAATAGATTTTGTATTCCACTGGACTTTGAAATGTTAGAAAGTCATATGCCATTTTATCAAGCGGGGCTTGGTGATAGGTTAGAATATGAATTAACGTTTAACGATTATAACATAGTTATCAAAAGCAGTTATGTTGATGCATCTTATGTAATAAAGAATATCTGCTTGGAATTTGATATGGTTAGTGATGCTGAATTAACCAGACAAATAAGACAGCAAACCAATGATAAGACGTTATTTATGTATGATCGTATCTTGCGACATAGAAAAATAAAAGCAAACAAATCTGATACCATTTGGAATAGCAACATTAATGTACCATCACTGAGCATGAAAGGTATTCTAATGCTGTTTGAAGACCCAGACAGAACAGACACGGAATTCTTTTACAACCCAAAGATTGAAAAGGTTGAAATGACAATAGAGGGCGTACCAAATCAGTTGTATAGTCAGGGCATGAAGGCATATCAACAATGGGATGAAATCAACAAATATTTTGCCTTAACATCAAGAAGAAACAAAGAGACAGACATAGTGGCGATGGACTTATGTTTTACTAATCTTTCTATTCGAACCTATCTAACAAAATCATATGCTTTGTGGCTTGACCTTAGAACATGTGATGACAATTTATTACACGGCAGTGGAAGAAGAATAGAAAACGGCAGTGAAGGCATAACGATACTAATAAATAAAAAAGCAGAAGCAGATCAACCTTTAAATATTTATCTATATATAATACAAGAAGCGAAAATCAATTTCAAAGATGGAAGATACAAAGAAGAACGATTCTAAATATCCTAAATATCCACACAGTGCCATTATCTGTGGTCAGACAGGCTGCGGTAAGACAGAGTTTGTTCTTGAAATACTTGAACAAGAGTATGTTCGATTTTTTGAAAATATAATTATATTGTATCCAACCATAGAGTGGAACAAGGCTTATATAAATAGATCCTGGATAGGTGATGTAAGACACCCGAGAGATAAAAAAATAACAATTGTCAATCCTGTTGGTAAAGACGGAAATGAAATGCTACAAAAACTATTGCGTTTATGTTTCAATAAATATGCTGGCAAGCCCACAGTATACATCATTGATGATTGCTCCGCCACAAAAGAATTAACAAAGAAAAAGGATATTTTGTCAGGGTTGGCATTCTCTGGTCGTCATGCCGATCAATCAGTGTGGGTCATTTCACAGAGATATACTTCTGTATTGAAAGATTTGAGGGAGCAAGCAAAATGGTTGTGTATATTTTACACCAAGGACAGAGATAGTAATGAAAATTGTTTGAGAGAGAATGATGTTATTCCGACGCTGGAGGAGAGAACCAGAATAAGAAAAGCTTTAGCAAAGACTAAATATTCCAAGTTAATTTTGATGACTGACCAACCAACTGGTTATTGGGTTGAATAATTGCTTTATTTTATAACTGTTGCTAATAGTAATACTAGCGGCAAAGTAGCAATGTTAATAGCAATACTGACATGAAAATATAATGGAAATATCGATGAAAATAGTAATGCTTATAGCATTGCTCATAGCAAATTAGTAATGTTAATAGCAATGCTTGCAGCAAATTAATAATGTTAATAGAAAAATAGCAATGTTAATATTGTTAATGCTATTAACAATAGTAACAATTACTAGTTGAAGACAAACAATAAACGTAACCTTCCTTTTCAGGATTTATAAACTGACTTTGACCAATCATCGATCATACCTGTTTTTCGGTATGGCCTCGTTTCGAGGTGTCAATATTTTTAAAGAAGCTTTACTCTAGCCTTGGTCACCCGGCCTGCTTTTGCTTTCTTCGCTACACTATGCTCAACGGATTCAGCCAGGGGAAACAGCATAAAGGCCTGGAGGGGGGTGGGGGTGAAATCGATGGTTGAACTTGCCACTAACGTTGGTGAGATTTAGCGAGACTTTGAGAGATTGTATGTACAATAGACATATTTGCATGTTAATTAAAAGTTTTAAAGTTTAAAAATGTCTTTTGACTTATGAGAAGCAGCACGTGATGGTAACAAAAAAGGATAAAAATATCGGACAGGGAAAGCAGCATTCAAAGACTGTGTAACTAAACTGTTGTGTTATTCTATAATTTGCGAAATTTATACATTTCTTATTTTAAAATAATATTGACTGTTATCTATTGGTTACTTTAATGTTGTCTATTATTTATTTATCTTGTCCCCAACTCTCCCCCACCACCACCTATCGTAAAATGTAAAATTTAGGGTTGCTATTTTATTTTATTTACTGTGAACTGTTTTTTGTATTGTTAATTCATTGCTATCTATTATCTAGTATCATCAAATTCAATTTGTTGTTATCCTGTTATGAGACCCTTACCCCAACCCCATCCCTACAACATAACGTCAAGCAAACGTTGAGTTTTATGTGCGTGAAAAACGGGCGAATACAGTTGGTGCTTTATCTTATTCTACCCAGACCGATATTTGCCAATAAAAGTAAATATAAAGTGGAAAAGAAACGCAACTCGGGAATTTCCGCTATATAATTAAAACCAATGCAGAATGGGCCTGGAACCTTCTCATCTGCAGAACTAGAGAGTTGCTTCAAATTATGTTGTAAAAACTCCATGTTTTGCTGAAGCGACGACCTTTGTTTTCTGCCATCTCTCAAGCAGCACCTAAAACAATACAGGGGTGATGGTGATGCATTCAACAAAGGAAATGTCACCGACATGCTACATTTCGTAATTATGGCTTAACCTGAAGAATATTTACACGGAATTGTAGAATGATGACATTTCCTTTGATGAATGCAAAGCATTAAATCGTTTAATTTAGGGTAACTAATGGGCGTGGCTATACCGTACTACAATAACCAGATAGTGGAATTTAGAGTTCGGACGTGACTCTGACGTCACAGTGTTAAGTACACCATGCTACAAAAAAGATAGAGTATGTCTGAGCGCGTTGGTTATTTAAACACCTCGATTAAATAAACCAACTCGCTGAGACCAGAATCTATCTATTGCATATTCTATCTTTACGCATTATATTGAAATGTGCTAAAATAGTAACAGAGGTGTGGGTGAGATTGTGGTGGGAATTTATTATATTACAGAAGAGCTTAAACCTAAATCAAATGTAAAATAAAACATTTCTATGTAAATTCTGGTAAGCCATAATTTGCCGAAAATATTTAACATGGTGTCGGGGGAAATTTAATATATTATAGTGGAGCCTAAATCGAAGCCAAAATAAAATAAAACAGTGCTGTGTGAATGTTCCTTGGGATAAGCCATAATTAAGAATATATTGCTGTCTTTAAACATTTGATTGGCGGCCATTTTGAAAGGTGCAAAAAATAGTAACAGAGTGATATTTGACCTTGGGGACCGAATTGAAAATATGGACTTTATCGTGAGGATTGAGGTAGGCAGTAGGCACCATAATCACGGTGTAAGACTAACAACACAGAAATATTTTCTCTTTTTTAAATAACTGGATAAGGATTGATGTTATCTGTTAAGAAAAATAGATACAAAATTCATTTGATAGTGCACCCCGCCTTCCCCTTCCACCCTCTCGAACATCAGGCACCATAGGTATGATGTATTAATAAACAAAACTAACAACTAAGAAATATTTACATTTGCCCAACTATCGCCCCTCCCCACACTCCCCACCCTCCCCAGCACCAGAAAAAATTGGATTAGGATTGGTTATTTTTGAAGAAAAAATACCAAACCAAAAAAATCGTTTGAGAGTGCACCCTCAACCCACCCCTCCCGCCAATCACCAACCCCTTACCTCCATGCGAGGCGAGCCCATAACCCAATATGGTTTGAGCTATGAATAAGAAACGTAAACATATATGTTCAGTATATGTAACAATATATTGGATGTCTTTAGTGCATCTTACCGTCTCCCGACCACAACCCTCTTGATGATGGATGGGTTGGGAGTTGGAACTTATGTGGGCATTATACACCATAGTTATAGGTGTAAGAATCAATAAACAAAAGCATGCAGCAATATGAAAATAAATAAATAACCGGGTTTCGGGTTGTGTGGTCGGGGTGGGGGCATACCCTAGTATGAATGAAATAAGAATAAGAAGAGTAAATCATATGGTCAGTAACAAAGATTGGATGTTTAAATAACCTAAAGTATTGAATATTTCTTAGGCTATGTTAAGCTCAAAGGGAGCACGTGATTCATTTGCACCTAAATTAAGTATGCACCCATCTAGATAATGATATAAGGAATCCCAACCAAACATTTGGTTTATCTAACGCAAATGGTTTAAATGCTATAGATATATACAACAATTTACACGCGAACCTTGATCTGAGTTTATTACATTTTATGGCTCATCACAATTTAGGTTCCATGGAAGCCCAGAATATATAGCTGACACAGTTGCTATTACATAGATGTTACTCTGCAATTGATACAATTTGTTGATATGTCTAAGTAAACATGGTACGTTTACTTATTACTATTACTAAATGTAGCTGATGGATCATATGTAGATTCTGCATATTCTGCTTTATATACTTATTTGGGTAATTCTTTAACAACGCTAAACAGAAAACACAAATATAATAAATCGGTAAAGATTTCTAGATAGGATCTACCAACATAGCTGTTACTCTGTAATTGTTACAATTTGTCGATATGCCTACATAAACATGGTACTATTAACTGCTTTATTAATGTATTACATTACTATTATATGTATCTTTGATATTTTGAAACCTCTGTAAAAACTATGTCCAATAAAATATCTTTAAAAAAAAACAATATTAAAAAAAAAAAACATTTATTTTAGAAAAACTAAAAAAAAAGACAAACTAATGTGACCGACCCTCTAGATAATACTATAAAGAAAGCCATGCCCAAATTTGGTGGAGCTAGGACAAGAAATGCTAGTGATATAGATCTGTCAACACAGCAGATGTAGCTGCGTGTGAAAATGTCATTATTACATGTATAGCAATCTTTCTAAAATGAATCGAGGTTTTAAATTTTATTAATGCAAGCACCTTGATTAAACAGCAAGTAGAACATCTTCGCAATTGCTTTTTTTAGCAAGTGACTAAAATATTAAATTTGATCCCTGTAGGCATCAATGATTTCGAAAACAATTATTATAGAATTTGCCATCTCAGATGTACCGACCAACATCATGGCTCATGGACTAAAACAGTTAAACTTTCAAATAGCATTTAAAAAAGAATATGCCATATATGCAAGAAAAAAAAAAAAAAGAAGAATTTTCCTACCTACCTACCCATCTGAAAAAATCTAAGGTCGGGTTTGGGCAAACTAAGATTTGTTTACGTTTGGCATAAATTGATATCCTATTGGACTTTAAGTTGAAGGAAGAGGGCAATAAAAATTGATAACACCAACATAGACAATACCCGCTAATTAAATATCGATTACTCAATGTTCCGATCGTTTCAGATCAATCAGTATAACGCAAACAAGTTGATCAATTCTTATCAATTCATCACACATTAAGGACGGATGGCATATAACGTTGTATCAGCGAACTTTATCACAGTATACTTTAGGTCCTTGAACTTTAACTGTAAACGATACGTGTTTAGATGAAGCTTATGAAGTGTCAGTTTAGAGTACAACATTAATATTATTAATCCGGAGCAAGAACTAAGGCCACTGCTTATCCAGGCAGATGGGTATTCAAGTTCATTTTGTCATTTTTGTCATATTCATTAAAGGTCTTCATCATCACCCCCATATTGTTTTAGGTGCTGCTTGAGTGATGACAGAAAAACAATGGTCGTCGCTCCAGTAAAATATGGAGTTTTTACATAATTTGAAGCAACTCTGCAGTTCTGCAGATGAGAAGATTCCAGGCCCATTCTGCATTTTTCTTAATTATATAGCGGAAATTCCCGAGCAGCGTTTCTTTTTCACTTTAGTATATTTACTTTTATTGGCAAATATTGGTCTTGGTCGATAAGAACAAATAAAGCGTCAACTGTATTCGCCCTTTTTTCACGCAGATAAATGTCAACATTTGCCTCACGTTATGTTGTAAATAAAGCTGAGGGTGGGAGGGATGGGGTTGGGGTAAGGGTCTCATAACAGGATAACAGCAAATTGAATTTGATGATACTAGATAATAGATAGCAATGAGTTAACAATACACAAAACAGTTCACAGTAAATAAAATCAAATAACAATCCTAAATTTTACATTTTACGATAGGTGGTGGAGGGGTGTTTGGGGACAGATAAATAAATAACAGACAACATAACATTAACCAATAATAGATAACAGTAAATATTATTTTAAAATAACAAAAGTATAAATTTCGCAAATTACAGCATAACACAACAGCTAAGTTACACATTCTTTTTATCATCACGTGCTGCTTCTCATAAGTCAAAAGACATTTTAAATTTTAAAACTTTTAATCAACAGGCACATATGAATATTGTACATAAAATCTCTCAAATCTCGCCAAATTCTCCCAACGTTAGTGGCAAGTTCAACCATCGAGTTTCCTCCAGGCCTTTATACTGTTTCCACTAGCTGAATCCGTGTGGCATAGCGTAGAGAAGAAAGCAAAAGCAGGCCGGGTGACCGAGGCTGGAGTAAAGCTTCTTTAAAAATGTTGACACCTCAAAACGAGGTCATACCGGAAAACAGCTCTAATCGATGATTGGTCAAAGTCAGTTTTTAAATCCTGAAAGGTAAGGTTACGTTTATTGTTTGTCTTCAATTGTGTTTTTGGATGCCCTTACTGGTTTATTCTCTCGTTACGCTGTCTTCTGACAAGTCATTGAGTACTTGCTTGGTTGCTTTCTAGGCATAGAAAACTCATGTAGCTTTATTTACAACATCTCGTAACGTCATGCAAACGTTGACTTTTATTTGCGTGAAAAAGTGACGAATACAATCGGCTAATCGCTAGTGGATACTTTAAACGGCATTATCTGTCAAGACCGATATTTGCAAGTAAGTCATATACATCATACGGGTTTGGCTGTCCGAGACTAGAATACACGTAATAAAGCGTAGTAAAGAAATAAGAAGCATGCCAGATGACCTGGGCTAATCATTTCGGTGTAAATTTTATTTAATTAAAACATGACGTTAACTCGAATTGTTTTATCATTTTTTAGATTTTAAATCGACATATTTATATGACATAATCGACAAACAGTACATAGCTTCAAATAAATATCTCGTGTTTATCAGATAAATATCTCGTGTAATACAGATACTACTCATTACGTCGAGTACCTTTATATTGATATATTTGTATTTGTTTCGTTTCAACGCGATATAAAGAAAAGGAAAAAATGTCAAGTTCATTAAAGTCGATTTATTGTAAAAAAAGAACCTTTTCAACGTATTTGTTTTGCATTTATTGAATTACGTCGTGTTTTGTCGACAAACATATATCGATTGATAGATAGATATCATAACAACTCGAGTATTTTTAAATTGAGAAATTCAATATAACCTAACAAGACGAGGCACGAATACGCTTTCGTATTGTTAACATATCAACACACTCTGTACCAGTTCGTTAGTTTAAATTGATTCAGGTTACGCAATGACTACATGTGTAATCATGTGCTACGTCGATTATTTCGAAAAACTCACAATTACAATTTGAACTCAACAAACAATATCAGTTGTCTTTTACGTTTTGTTTACCTCAGGTATCAAGATAACGCATACTTATAACAGCGCCTTTACTGGTTAATAAGGGCAAAGTATGCGATGTCAATGGTATGTCTGCATTGAAATAGATAATCAACTATTATACATTCAACATGAAATGCGTAAATCAATTCATTTATCGTTTCGGCCAGGTCATTGATTTATTTGGTTTTTATATTCATATATACATGCTCGCCTCGGTGTTGAACTTATACCAGCTAATAAGTATGCTGTTTATTCATTAGAGAAAACAATCTGTCTACAAACTATCGTGTTGATATCTACAAATTCAAACATGACCTATATTGGTTATCTTAGTAGACAATTGCATGATCATATCGATACTTGTCACGACCATTGTTTTTCAGAAGCCTTTAATCAGTTAATAATTAGTCATGTTAATAGATACGGGATAGATTACTATTATACAATTGGCCAACATAATTTGCAAATATAATATACATGTAGAAGAGTTTTAATACAAAGTTGTTGAAAGGCACCGGATATCATATTTTGAGTTTGGTATAGACGCTTCGGTAAAAAAATAAATACACCTTAATATATAGGGCATATGGATAGCCAAGCAAAGCTATTAATCTGTGTTGTATTGGGGTTTTTGGGAGCCGTACCAGCGTTTCGCTTGCCTATGCCAGACCTCCCTGAGACAATATCGAACGACAAATCGTATCTTCCAGTCAAAACATATGGGGATATAAAGTATGGACATATGATAGACAGGTTGCACACCTATATCAAACAGGTTTGTTGTCTTTTAATTAAACAATACCGTTGTAATAGAAATGAATGCGGAAATATAAAAATAATTTTGAAAACATTTTCAGCACTCACAACATATGACCTTGGTGTATGGTACTAAAACAACTCTCCCAAATCTGTGCTACTTGTTACTGCAACCAAACACCAGAATTAAACATGCAATATTTTAGGAAAGCTACAGCACTGATAACTTCATAGACCAAAGAAGTTCTACACAGCGTAAACAACATCACGTGTAAAATCATTAAAATAGTACAACAATTCAGGATACATTTACCTATGAACGGCTTCGATAAGAAGCCATATCAGCTTAGTCTTTTTTTCTATGGTTTTCTCTGGTTGATTTTCTGAATGCTACGTTACAGAAAATAGTTCTTCTTACCAATACGTAATATCTAAAAAAAATAAAAAAGAACGGGGGATTACCTATAGGAATTCCTACCACAAAGAAATAGATCGTCAGAAAAAGTAAGCATTACACTTGTCAAAGGTAATTTAATTAATGAAATACGAGTGTAAGTATCGCAAAAAACTAGCTTTACAAGTGTGTCATAATTATAAACCGTCTCAATTACTTCATTAGATTTATTGCAAAACGTTATATCTACTGAAAATGGATATCCAAATTTGGTAAATAATATTGGTTGTGTTAGTTACAATCTGTCATCCAGTTATGAAAGAGAATTGTGTATTAACTGAACTACATTATAGACAAGTGGCACATATGTTGCACCAATTATCATTTATGTTGAAAAGTGATGTAACAGGAGCAGCTTTATTCTTGATGTTGAGATTATTCTTGTCGTCCCATATTTTACTTTCACACGGTTCGACATTTTTCACACAATGACTTTAGATCGTGCTAGTGTTCGTGCGATTATTACCTTTCGAAAAATAATACATTTCGTCTTGTGTGTTGCTCGTAAATTCAGTTCAGTTGCTGGTCATTCAAAAGACAAATCATTTCTGAAAATGAATACGACATAAATTTGTATAATTGTATTAAATAATAATTATATTAATGCCTGTACTTCATACCTTCAATAATATCATACACGATTAAGTCACATTAAATAATAAGCTTCCGTTAAGAATGAAAACCCTCCATGGTGGGGCGAGAGTGGTGGGATAAGATTGTGTGTCAGATATGGCGGTATCAAACTAGTTTTTTATAAGTGTCTTCAATTATCAAGATATACGGGGAGGGATATATTTGGCTCAATTTTGGCTAGCTTTAAAACAAATCAAACTTTCGTTAATATAAACACTCAAACCAAGTTTGACATGTGACCCAGGGGCGGGGGCAAAATTTTACCCAGTGTCACCATTTGAACAAACTTGGTAGAGGACCATAAGCTGAATATTAAACTGTTGGCTTTTGTAGTTTCGGAGAAGACGATTTGTAACGTTTTTCCATATATATAAGTCTTTGTATAACTGTGTGACACCTGGGGCTGGGCCAAATTTGACCCCAGGGTCACCATTTGAACAAACTTGGTAAAAGATCCATGAGCTGATAATAAATAAAACATATTAAACCTTTATCTCTTGTAGTTTAGGAGAAGAGGATTTGTGAAGTTCTTCCATATAACTCTATATAAAATTGATACAAACAAGGGTCCATAAGCTGCCACTTAAAGAAAAATTGAACCCATGAAACAAGGTTTCTTATGAGAAAAAAAAAATAAACAGTAAAAAATTAAAAGCGTATTAAAAGAAATATTAACAAAAATAAATAATAATAGTAATAATAATAATTAGCTGATCCAACAAGGGCCCCTAAGTTCCCAGAACCCATGAACCAAGGTTTCTTATGAAAAAAAAGAAAATAATAACAACGCCAAATTAATACCGTACGACAGAGAGATTGAAATTGTTCGAGGGATGATATAGGTGTAATGTGAAAAAAAGGAGAGTTGTAATTTATTAATCATTAAACAGGTGTGTTATGGAAATTGAAGAGTTGTAATATATTCCTCATTGATTACTGAGTACAAAAACAAGGGCAAGATCTAATTTTTTTATCGATTTTGGAAATGTTATTATTAAAAAAGCGCTCAATTCAGGTATGTTTGCGCTTAATAACTTTGTATTTAACTTTTCAGGTATTTCGATTGATACAAACTTTCTTGAATTAGCCCTCTCAATGTATTGGTAATGAAAAACAAGAGGCCCAAGAGGGCCTGTGGACGCTCTACTGGCTAAAACAGCTCTTATAGATTTAGATAGATATAGCTAGATATAGCTCTCTTCTCCTATAGATTTAACAAAGGAGAATACAAAATAGCATTTTTCAACAAATCAAGGGCCATAACTCTGTTATTACTAACAAGATCTATCTGGTTTTCGAAATTGTCCAAGATTTCATTGATATACCGCGCTTTGCACAAATAGACATCATACGGAGGCTTCCTGCCAAATTTCATAGAAATCCAACAAGCCGTTTAAGAGGAGTAGCGCCGACAAGAAATTTAAAATAAAAATGTCAAAGGGCCATAACTCCGTCAAAAATCAGCGAACTTGAACAAAAGCGTGATATGCACAACTAGACATCTTACCGATGATTCCTGCCAAGTCAAAATTCAACAAGGCATTTAGGATCAGTAGCGCCGACAAGAAATGTTGAAGTAAGTGTCAAGTAATTAAAAAGATAATGAAAAAAAAAAATGAAAAAAAAAATAAATCAAATCAATCAAAAAAAAAAAAAAAAAAAATATATAAAAAAATAAATAAATAAAAAAAAAGGAAATTGAAACAAGTAAAAACAAATAAATTAAAGAAAAAAAATCGAAAAAATAAATAAATAAATAAATAAATTAAAAAAAAAAAAAAAAAAAGAATTGTTACCCCCGGGGCGCGACCAAATTTGACACCAGGGTCACCATTTGAACAAACTTGGTAG
Source organism: Cyrtodaria siliqua (assembly GCA_037043455.1). Classification (NCBI taxonomy): domain Eukaryota; kingdom Metazoa; phylum Mollusca; class Bivalvia; order Adapedonta; family Hiatellidae; genus Cyrtodaria; species Cyrtodaria siliqua. The sequence goes on from JAWPHD010006765.1 coordinate 69,188, forward strand.
AGGACCATAATGCTACATGTAATACATGAGAGCTCTGTGCCATGTGGTTCCAGAGAAGAAGATTTTTTTCAGTTTTTGCCTATACAAGCCTAAGTAAAACTGTGACCCTCAGGGTGGGGCCAAATGTGACCAATGGGTCACCATTTAAACAAACTTGGAAGAAGACCATAAGCTTATAGCAAATTCAAAATATTAAACCTCTGGCTCTTGCAGTTTCAGAGAAGAAGATTTTTTAAGTTTTTCCCTATACATGTCTATGTAAAACATGTGACCCTTGGGGCGGGGTCAAATGTGACCCGAGGGTCACAATTTAAACAAACTTGGTAAAGGACCATAAGCTTATAGCAAATGCAAAATATTAAACCTCTGGCTCATGCAATTCCAGAGAAGATTTTTTTCAGTTTTTCCCTAAACAAGCATTTATGTAAAACTTTGACCCCCGGGCCGGGGCCAGATGTGACCCCTGGGTCACCATTTGAACAAAATTGGTAAAGGACCATAAGCTTATAGCAACAGCAAAATATTAAACCTCTGGCTCTTGCAGTTTCAGAGAAGATTTTTTAAGTTTTTTCCTATGCATGTCTATGTAAAATATGTGACCCTTGGGGCGGGGCCAAATGTGATTCCAGGGTTGGTAAAGGACCATAAGCTTATAATAAATGTAAAATATCAAACCTCTGGCTCTTGTAGTTTCCGAAAAGAAGATTTTTAAAAAAATAATCCTATATAAGTCTATGTAAAACATGTGACCCTCGGGGCAGGGACAAATTTGACCCCAGGGTCACCATTTGAACAAACTTGGTAGAGGACCATAAGCTGATGCTACATGTAATATGTGAGAGCTCTGTGCCATGTGGTTCCAGAGAAGAAGGTTTTTTTCAGTTTTCCCCTATACAAGCCTATGTAAAACTGTGACCCCTGGGGTTGGGCCAAATGTGACCCCTGGGTCACCATTTGAACAAACTTGGTAGAGGACCATAAGCTTATAGCAAATGCAAAATATTAAACCTCTGGCTCTTGCAGTCTCAGAGAAGAAGATCTTTTAAGTTTTTCCCTATACATGTCTATGTAAAACATGTGACCCTTGGGGCGGGGCCAAATGTGACCCGAGGGTCACCATTTGAACAAACTTGGTAAAGGACCATAAGTTTATAGTAAATGCAAAATATCAAACCTGTGGCTGTTGTAGTTTCTGAGAAGAAGATTTTTTTTAAAAAAATCCTATATAAGTCTATGTAAAATTGTGACACCCGGGGCGGAGACAAATTTGACCCCAGGGTCACCATTTGGACAAACTTAGTAGAGGACTATAAGCTGATGCTACATATAATACATGAGAGCTCTGTGCCTTGTGGTTTCAGAGAAGAAGATCTTTTAAAGTTTTTTCCTATATGTCTATATGAAAAACATGCAAAACCTCAATATACAAATTTTGGACACCACGGGCACGGCCATTTTTGACCAAGGGGACTTTATTTGAACAAACTTGATAGTCTAGGCGTTGGCGGTCATTTTAAAAGAAAAACTGTTGAAATCTGTCCAGCGGTTCTGGAGAAGAAGATTTTTTAAGGTTTCGATTATATATGGTAATGGCAGCCATTTTGGATAAAGCGCTACCCTAATTTTAACAAATCTAAAAAACATTTATCTAAGGATCATCCATATAAAGTTTGGTCAAAATTAGCCAGGCGGTTTCTGAGGAGAAGTCGTTTGAAGAAAAGTTAACGGACGACGGACGACGGAAGACGGACAACACACCATCCCATAAGCTCTGCTGGCCCTTGGCCAGTAGAGCTAAAAACGAACAGGACAGTGAACAGATGGAAGGGCTAATGTCAGAAAGTACTTTCTAGATGAATAAAAATACCATTTGCGACCGTGGAAAGAGCTCTTTCTGTAGAAGGATGTGCACTTTAGTTTAACAAAAAAAATTAACTATTAAGGACGTAATTAAGCAAAAACATACCTGAGTCGAGCACTTTGTTGACAAATTTTTAGCCGTGAGCTGTGGTTTCTATAGGACCCTATATCACATTTTTGACAAAAGTGGCCAGAGGTTCAAACGTGTTTTCCCCAGCATCCATTGTAACGGGAATCAAATTTAAACGGACTTTAAAAACGATCTGTACGTTAATAATGTCAGTTCAATTACGGTTATTGACCTCACTAACTTCTGAGTTATCATCCCGCATAGGTTATCATCCGAATATCATATTTTACAAAAACGACGTATCAGGGATAATAACAGTATAGTTTAATCGTAATCATCAGTGGCTATAATAAAATCAGTTCTTTCATAACCTTGTTTATTTTGGTCTTCTTTCTTTAAGCAAAATAAAGTTTCCTTTGTAAGTTGCTAGTATATGTTAACCTATAACCATCAGCTCATATTAAATATTAATATGCATAATTGCTGGTATTTTATTCATGTTTTCATTTTTGACTATAGCTATTTACAAACTCTCAATTTCGTCATTCCGTTCATACAGGATTTATAAGACTCATGCATAATGTTCTTCAGTTACTGAATAATGAAAACGAAGACCTACAAGAAGAATTAGAGAAGAGGACAACAATAGGTACATTTTTGCAAAATTGTATATATTTAATTTTGTATTATAAATATGTGTTAACTTCTACAGTGTTGTTCGTGATTGTTAAAGTAGATGCACAGGACAAACAGGACATGACGAATTTACAGAAGGCATCCAACATTTATTTACAAAAACAACAGTTAACTACATCCATCATACATATTATTTTACAGGTTATTGTCTTTAAACATCCGTGTGGCAAAATGGAATTAAAACGGTATCTAGCGTGCATCAAACTCACTCTTACTCAATTATCATGCCTAAAAAAAGGACAAGGTACATGTATGTATTAGGAATCCTCGTCAGATCGAATTATGGAAGTCTCCTCGCTCTATGAATCAGTAGTGGTGTGCTTTTAGCATAATGGAAGTCTCCTCGTTCTATGAATCAGTAGTGGTGTGCTTTGGCATAATGGAAGTCTCCTTGCTCTGTGAATCAGTAGTGGTGTGCTTTGGCATAATGGAAGTCTCCTCGCTCTATGAATCAGTAGTGGTGCGCTTTTGGCATAATGGAAGTCTCCTTGCTCTGTGAATCAGTAGTGGTGTGCTTTGGCATAATGGAAGTCTCCTCGCTCTATGAACCAGTAGTGGTGTGTTTTTGGCATAATGGAAGTCTCTTTGCTCTATGAATCAGTAGTGGTGTGCTTTGGCATAATGGAAGTCTCCTCGCTCTATGAATCAGTAGTGGTGTTCTTTGGCAAAATCGAAGTTTCCTCGCTCTATGAATCAGTAGTGGTGTGCTTTTGGCATAATGGAAGTCTCCTTGCTCTGTGAATCAGTAGTGGTGTGCTGTGGCATAATGGAAGTCTCCTCGCTCTATGAATCAGTAGTGGTGTGCTTTTGGCATAATGGAAGTCTCTCCTCGCTCTATGAATCAATAGTGGTCTGCTTTGGCACAATGGAAGTCTCCTCGCTCTATGAATCAGTAGTGGTGTGCTTTGGCATAATGGAAGTCTCCTCGCTCTATGAATCAGTAGTGGTGTGCTTTGGCATAATGGAAGTTTCCTCGCTCTATGAATCAGTAGCGGTGTGCTTTTGCATAATTGAAGTCTCCTCGCTCTATGAATCAGTAGTGGTGTGCTTTTGCATAATAGAAGTCTCCTCGCTCTATGAATCAGTAGTGGTTTGCTTTTGCATAATGGAAGTCTCCTTGCTCTATGAATCAGTAGTGGTGTGCTTTTGGCATAATGGAAGTCTCCTTGCTCTATGAATCAGTAGTGGTGTGCTTTGGCATAATGGAAGTCTCCTCGCTCTATGAATCAGTAGTGGTGTGCTTTTGGCATAATGGAAGTCTCCTCGCTCTATGAATCAGTAGTGATGTGCTTTTGGCATAATGGAAGTCTCCTCGCTCTATGAATCAGTAGTGGTGTGCTTTGGCATAATGGAAGTCTCCTCGCTCTACGAATCAGTAGTGGTGTGCTTTTGGCATAATGGAAGTCTCCTTGCTCTGTGAATCAGTAGTGGTGTGCTTTGGCATAATGGAAGTCTCCTTGCTCTATGAATCAGTAGTGGTGTGCTTTTGGCATAATAGAAGTCTCCTTGCTCTATGAATCAGTAGTCGTGTGCTTTGGCATAATGGAAGTCTCCTCGCTCTATGAATCAGTAGTGGTGTTCTTTGGCAAAATGGAAGTCTCCTTGCTCTGTGAATCAGTAGTGGTGTGCTGTGGCATAATGGAAGTCTCCTCGCTCTATGAATCAGTAGTGGTGTGCTTTTGGCATAATGGAAGTCTCCTCGCTCTGTGAATCAATAGTGGTCTGCTTTGGCACAATGGAAGTCTCCTCGCTCTATGAATCAGTAGTGGTGTGCTTTGGCATAATGGAAGTCTCCTCGCTCTATGAATCAGTAGTGGTGTGCTTTGGCATAATGGAAGTTTCCTCGCTCTATGAATCAGTAGCGGTGTGCTTTTGCATAATTGAAGTCTCCTCGCTCTATGAATCAGTAGTGGTGTGCTTTTGCATAATAGAAGTCTCCTCGCTCTATGAATCATTAGTGGTTTGCTTTTGCATAATGGAAGTCTCCTTGCTCTATGAATCAGTAGTGGTGTGCTTTTGGCATAATGGAAGTCTCCTTGCTCTATGAATCAGTAGTGGTGTGCTTTGGCATAATGGAAGTCTCCTCGCTCTATGAATCAGTAGTGGTGTGCTTTTGGCATAATGGAAGTCTCCTCGCTCTATGAATCAGTAGTGATGTGCTTTTGGCATAATGTAAGTCTCCTCGCTCTATGAATCAGTAGTGGTTTGCTTTGGCATAATGGAAGTCTCCTCGCTTTATGAATCAGTAGTGGTGTGCTTTTGGCATAATGGAAGTCTCCTTGCTCTGTGAATCAGTAGTGGTGTGCTTTGGCATAATGGAAGTCTCCTTGCTCTATGAATCAGTAGTGGTGTGCTTTTGGCATAACAGAAGTCTCCTTGCTCTATGAATCAGTAGTGGTGTGCTTTGGCATAATGGAAGTCTCCTCGCTCTATGAATCAGTAGTTGTGTGCTTTAGCATAATGGAAGTCTCCTCGCTCTATGAATCAGTAGTGGTGTGATTTTGGCATAATGGAAGTCTCCTCGCTCTATGAATCAGTAGTGGTGTGCTTTTGGCATAATGGAAGTCTCCTCGCTCTATGAATCAGTAGTGGTGTGCTTTGGCATAATGGAAGTCTCCTTGCGCTATGAATCAGTAGTGGTGTGCTTTGGCATAATGGAAGTCTCCCCGCTCTATGAATCAGTAGTGGTGTGCTTTGGCATAATGGAAGTCTCCTCGCTCTATGAATCAGTAGTGGTGTGCTTTTGCATAATGGAAGTCTCCTCGCTCTATGAATCAGTAGTGGTGTGCTTTTGCATAATAGAAGTCTCCTCGCTCTATGAATCAGTAGTGGTGTGCTTTTGCATAATGGAAGTCTCCTTGCTCTATGAATTAGTAGTGGTGTGCTTTTGGCATAATGGAAGTCTGCTTGCTCTATGAATCAGTAGTGGTGTGCTTTGGCATAATGGAAGACTCCTTGCTCTATGAATCAGTAGTGGTGTGCTTTGGCATAATGGTAGTCTCCTCGCTCTATGAATCAGTAGTGGTGTGCTTTTGGCATAATGGAAGTCTCCTCGCTCTATGAATCAGTAGTGGTGTGCTTTGGCATGATGGAAGTCTCCTTGCTCTATGAATCATAGTGGTGTGCTTTGGCATAATGGAAGTCTCCTCGCTCTATGAATCAGTAGTGGTGTGCTTTGGCATAATGGAAGTTTCCTCGCTCTATGAATCAGTAGTGGTGTGCTTTTGCATAATGGAAGTCTCCTCGCTCTATGAATCAGTAGTGGTGTGCTTTTGCATAATAGAAGTCTCCTCGCTCTATGAATCAGTAGTGGTGTGCTTTTGCATAATGGAAGTCTCCTTGCTCTATGAATCAGTAGTGGTGTGCTTTTGGCATAATGGAAGTCTCCTCGCTCTATAAATCAGTAGTGGTGTGCTTTTAGCATAATGGAAGTATCCTCGCTCTATGAATCAGTAGTGGTGTGCTTTGGCATAATGGAAGTATCCTTGCTCTGTGAATCAGTAGTGGTGTGCTTTGGCATACTGGAAGTCTCCTCGCTCTATGAATCAGTAGTGGTGTGCTTTTGGCATAATGGAAGTCTCCTTGCTCTGTGAATCAGTAGTGGTGTGCTTTGGCATAATGGAAGTCTCCTTGCTCTATGAATCAGTAGTGGTGTGCGTTTGGCATAATGGAAGTCTCCTTGCTCTATGAATCAGTAGTGGTGTTCTTTGGCATAATGGAAGTCTCCTCGCTCTATGAATCAGTAGTGGTGTGCTTTAGCAGAATGGAAGTCTCCTCGCTCTATGAATCAGTAGTGGTGTGCTTTTGGCATAATGGAAGTCTCCTCGCTCTATGAATCAGTAGTGGTGTGATTTTGGCATAATGGAAGTCTCATCGCTCTATGAATCAGTAGTGGTGTGCTTTTGGCATAATGGAAGTCTCCTCGCTCTATGAATCAGTAGTGGTGTGCTTTGGCATAATGTAAGTCTCCTTGCGCTATGAATCAGTAGTGGTGTGCTTTGGCATAATGGAAGTCTCCCCGCTCTATGAATCAGTAGTGGTGTGCTTTGGCATAATGGAAGTCTCCCCGCTCTATGAATCAGTAGTGGTGTGCTTTGGCATAATGGAAGTCTCCACGCTCTATGAATCAGTAGTGGTGTGCTTTTGGCATAATGGAAGTCTCCTCGCTCTATGAATCAGTAGTGGTGTGCTTTGGCATAATGGAAGTCTCCTCGCTCTATGAATCAGTAGTGGTGTGCTTTTGGCATAATGGAAGTCTCCTCGCTCTATGAATCAGTAGTGGTGTGATTTTGGCATAATGGAAGTCTCCTCGCTCTATGAATCAGTAGTGGTGTGCTTTTGGCATAATGGAAGTCTCCTCGCTCTATGAATCAGTAGTGGTGTGCTTTGGCATAATGGAAGACTCCTCGCTCTATGAATCAGTAGTGGTGTGCTTTGGCATAATGGAAGTCTCCTCGCTCTATGAATCAGTAGTGGTGTGCTTTTGGCATAATGGAAGTCTCCTCGCTCTATGAATCAGTAGTGGTGTGCTTTGGCATGATGGAAGTCTCCTTGCTCTATGAATCAGTAGTGGTGTGCTTTGGCATAATGGAAGTCTCCTCGCTCTATGAATCAGTAGTGGTGTGCTTTGGCATAATGGAAGTTTCCTCGCTCTATGAATCAGTAGTGGTGTGCTTTTGCATAATGGAAGTCTCCTCGCTCTATGAATCAGTAGTGGTGTGCTTTTGCATAATAGAAGTCTCCTCGCTCTATGAATCAGTAGTGGTGTGCTTTTGCATAATGGAAGTCTCCTTGCTCTATGAATCAGTAGTGGTGTGCTTTTGGCATAATGGAAGTCTCCTCGCTCTATGAATCAGTAGTGGTGTGCTTTTAGCATAATGGAAGTATCCTCGCTCTATGAATCAGTAGTGGTGTGCTTTGGCATAATGGAAGTCTCCTTGCTCTGTGAATCAGTAGTGGTGTGCTTTGGCATACTGGAAGTCTCCTCGCTCTATGAATCAGTAGTGGTGTGCTTTTGGCATAATGGAAGTCTCCTTGCTCTGTGAATCAGTAGTGGTGTGCTTTGGCATAATGGAAGTCTCCTTGCTCTACGAATCAGTAGTGGTGTGCGTTTGGCATAATGGAAGTCTCCTTGCTCTATGAATCAGTAGTGGTGTGCTTTGGCATAATGGAAGTCTCCTCGCTCTATGAATCAGTAGTGGTGTGCTTTAGCAGAATGGAAGTCTCCTCGCTCTATGAATCAGTAGTGGTGTGCTTTTGGCATAATGGAAGTCTCCTCGCTCTATGAATCAGTAGTGGTGTGATTTTGGCATAATGGAAGTCTCCTCGCTCTATGAATCAGTAGTGGTGTGCTTTTGGCATAATGGAAGTCTCCTCGCTCTATGAATCAGTAGTGGTGTGCTTTGTCATAATGGAAGTCTCCTTGCGCTATGAATCAGTAGTGGTGTGCTTTGGCATAATGGAAGTCTCCCCGCTCTATGAATCAGTAGTGTTGTGCTTTGGCATAATGGAAGTCTCCCCGCTCTATGAATCAGTAGTGGTGTGCTTTGGCATAATGGAAGTCTCCTCGCTCTATGAATCAGTAGTGGTGTGCTTTTGGCATAATGGAAGTCTCCTCGCTCTATGAATCAGTAGTGGTGTGCTTTGGCATAATGGAAGTCTCCTCGCTCTATGAATCAGTAGTGGTGTTCTTTTGGCATAATGGAAGTCTCCTCGCTCTATGAATCAGTAGTGGTGTGCTTTTGGCATAATGGAAGTCTTCTCGCTCTATGAATCAGTAGTGGTAATAATACATCTTACGAACATCGATCCTTATCAAACTGGCTCTAAAGTGTAATACCACTTAGCCGGTATTAGGGTTTGTAAGAGGTATTGCATATTATATTACCTCTTATTAACTGACTCAATAATACCGAGACTGATATTCTCTTCTTTTGTTTGTGTTAGTTGCTTCCGAATTATCCCCTTTCTGTATGTATAAACAATGTGTCGGGGGCAGACAGATCATTTGTTAAATGCAAATTTCCTTAATGTAAATGCAATGTAGGGAATCACAATGAACTGTGTCTTAATTATTCCTATCGTTCACTTAACGGTTCATTTTCCTATTTGACCCGGCTTATGTGTACATGTTGGTGCCTACTAGTTATAGATCAATCATGTCTGTGTTTTAACTGTGCGTGTCATAGCTCTTATGGTTTATATTAGGTACCTATCATAAAGTTATGAATCGTCCCCTTTATAAAGTAGATAAAGCGACACGAATCATTCGCACTTTTGGCGAGGTTTCTGAAGACTTTACGCAATGCCTACATTAACAATTGCCGTATTTCAATATACCACACACGCATGTATAACACTCACCAAAGAGAAAGATGCTATGCCGATCTAGTCATTTTTGTAGCTACTGTATCTTTTCTGACGTCTTCAGAAACATAGCAGGAAACTGTTAATAGAGTTTTGCCGTATATCTACATTCTTTATACAGATGGCGCGTCATAGCTCTATAGATGGTAGAAGCATACTATAAAAGTAGATATAAAAAAATAAGTACCGATGAGTGTTTAAACCAGGTTTTATGGTGCACCAAATCCCACTCGTACCCTATTGTCATCCGAATGAAATCGGACAAAGTAAATAAAGAAAAACTGCCATATTGAACATTGACAATCCGTTCGTTTCTACTATGCTAACATTATCTATCCTAAAGGCCTTTAACTCAAAACAGCTAACATTTTTTATACTCTCTCTTCTTTTCTCGATTTACATCTCGCTATTAAAAATGGACAAATAATTAGCAAATATATGACAAAAGAGATGATTTTATTTTCGATATTGTTAGTAATCTCCAATTATAGGATGCTGTTCCGAAAGCAACATCTTATGGGGTCTATGTTTCTCAACTTAATCGTTTTTCTAGATTTTGTATTCAAGTTAAAGACTTTAAAACTCGTATGTTCAGTATAACTAAGAAACTACTCAGTCAGGGCTAAAGTTACTATAAACTTCGAAAAACATTTGCAATTGTTTTGTCGTAACCCTGATCCACGTTCAATATATAGAAGTAATTTAAAAACTCTATGACAAGGACTATTACAAGCTGACTCAGTGGCCTATTTTGCCACTGACCGTTCCAAGGCGGTAGCCATATTGTCAACCCTTTTGTGTTTGTGATGTCGTTTGCATTTATTATTACTTTTGCCTTCTTGTTTGTCTGTTTGCGTGTTTGTTTTTGTGTGTTGTGGTTGATTGTCCTTATTGAATGCTACTTTCCCTGTCCGATCTTTTTATATTTATAGCGTTCAATATATAGAAGTAATTTAAGAACTCCGTGACAAGGACTATTACAACCTGACTTCTATGGTGATGTAATTTAAAGATTGTTGTCATGATCACGTTCATAAAACCTTTATCAAAGTGTTAAAAAGTTTATCAAAAGAGGTTAAGATCCTATCATTTTGAAACGAACCGCATGTTTAGTGGTTTGCCACTATGAGTTGCTCTTTGTGCGATGACCAGACAGATTGTGGACCCTATGGTGACATCTAAATACACATTTAAAGGACGTGATGCTTGTCTTAGATCTTGTCTTGTCGTACCCTTACAAGTTTGTACTCTTGTTGCTCTGATTTCTGGTAATTCACTGAGTACTTGCATTGTTGCTTTCTAGGCTTGTGTTTCTTACATTCATAATAAAATTCCTGATAATTTGTGTGCTAAACTTATATTGCCTATTAATGGTGCCTTGTGTGTTAGAAAATATAGCATGGCGGGTTGTTTTGTATTTATACCGCCCGTCCCATATTATAGGGTTGTCAATAGGATAAAAGTGATACTTGGTGCCCCCTAAAACCTAGTTTCAACAAACAGCGGCCGTTTTGCCACTGACCGTTCCACAAGGCAGTAGCTCTATTGTCAACCTGTTCGTGTTTTGTGATGCCATATGCCTTGCTTCCTAATAACATTGTAATTGTTGTTTGTTTAAATGAGTGTTTTTGGTTGAATGTGTTCTGTGAAAGCTACATTTCCTTATCGACTTTTATACTTACTTGTACTTGTACCTACTTATATCGCCCATTAATTTTGCCATTTTTGTTAGTGGATTCCCTAGGGCGTCCTTTATTTACAACGACCCGTTGTATTGAATAGACACCAGCGTAATGAGGGTTGGGTCACCCTATTACGCTTTCATTATTGTTAACCCTTTTCAAAACATATAGCTGATGTATGCGTGTTTTTCATGGCTACGTCAGATTGAAGTTACACTAACCTGTTTGACTTGAGCATCAGCTTAATAGGGACAAAGTGAATAAGAGCAACAACTGCAAAATCTGCACCTCTTAGAATTGAATTAATTAGTAGAGATAAATACCAATTGTCTCGAATAAACTATACAATTTCAAAATGGAGACTTTGTACAAGTATTTCTTTAAAAATGAACATCTTAGGAGAAGCAAATGAAACCTTTGAACAGTTAAATTTGCAATGTTGGTGTATTAATGCATGTTGATGTTGTTACAGATTACAGGACTCCTCAAACGAGTGTCGTATGCGTCCCTATATATTTATGGAAATATCGTACACACATATTCCTCGGGACATATACAGTGATTTTAACATACCTACTCATTAAATTGACTCCATATCTACGTCGGGTAACAGTATTTGGCCGATCATTCGTAACGACCAGAGCGGTACAGGCGACGGACGACATACCTAACGGTAACTGCATGTGGAATTGTATACTTATTTATGTTTAAAACAATATTTTAAATGCTAGTTGTACATCATTGATTTTAATATAATGTCCAAATAAAGACAATTACACAATTCGCGTATTGTAAGGCGTTGCTAATAGTTTTCTTAAAACGGCAGCATTTTCAAAAAATCGATTATATCGTAGTGAAATCCTGTCATTTAATTCACTAATTTCGCGTGACTATATGGGAGTTGAGTGAAAGATTTGTTGATAAACTGGCATGTTTTCGTATTTAATGTGTATGATGTATTATGCATGAAATTAATACGGAAATTGCTCACCTAAAATAAACATTTATTTTAAACTTGCAGATTTTGGTGAAAACACCATTGGAAGAAACATGAATGTGAATGAACACATGATAGATCTTCATCCGGACCAATAGAAGAAATATATGGGTTTACCTAACCTTTAAAAACTGCATTAATCGCAGAATAACTTTTCTAAACAGTATACTATTTGCTGGTCTAACTTGTTTTAACCCTACACCGTTGTTATTCGCCGTAGGCCGGGAGCCGACGAATTATATTCATGCTTAAATTTGATACTTGTACTGGACGGATAAGCAATTAATGGAGAACACTTTTATTTTCCTTTTTTTATTTAGTTGTGCAAATGGCCAGTTATGATAATTACAATTTAGGGAATCTAAATGCTGATTTAAAACTCTTAAGTGGATTGTTACAAATTGTGTACTATTTCGGTTGGTGTATAGAGTGTTTACCAAAACTATGATATCTCACAGATGGATGTCTAAATGTCGATAAGTTTGATCTTAGTCAAAATATTTTATTTTATTTTGCTTTTCTTAACAATTACAATAAAACTCGAAATTTAAATTTACCTGTGTATGCTTCTGACTTGACTTCTATTTCAACACATTGTGTTTCTTAATATAAATGCTTTACATTGATATGGTAGAAGATAGTAAAAAAAAAATGCCTAACGATTAAAATTATCGTACATGTTACATAAGACGGGCCCTTGGATATTTCTACCTAATTTAATTGGTATATTGATAACTCGGGAGCCAGCTACTGCTTCTATTTTAGAACACATTATGATCGTTCACTGACTATTGGAGTGTATTTTTAAAATACTGCAATAGAGACATGCTAAAGATAGATAGTAGAATACAGCTTAAGACGAAGCTTTGGCGCGTGAGAGGTGTTGCATCTTCTGTTATCTCTGATGAACAGACTCAATAAATACTGCTACGTTTTCTCTGTTGCGTGTGTTTGTTACCTACAAGGGCACCCCTTTCAGTATTTATTAACATTCACACTAACGTTTGATTAGTGCTGCGTGGCGGTAACTATAAATAAGTAGTATTATAAATTTTTCTGACTTTAAAGTAGAATACAACTTAAGCTGGTGTTAGTGGGCATGAGAAGTGTTGTAACTTATATTACCTCTCATGAGAAGACTCAATACAACCAAGTCTCTACTTTAACTCTTTTTTTGTATTTATTGATTTCAAGCGATTCCATTTTTAGTATTTATTATAAGTATAGCAAATGGTATAACTCTGGTATTACAGCTTTTTTCGAGGTGGGCTACTTTCAAGGTTAATACTGATATAATTAGGTTCCCGTATGCAACCGATTTTTAATTTCCAACCGATTCCCAGCAATGCCCTTTTTAGTATTTATTGAACTTCTAATAACTTCATTTTTGGCACTTTAATTCTTCTTCTTCTTCTTCTTCTTCTTTTTCTTCTTCTTCTTCTTCTTCTTCTTCTTCTTCTTCTTCTTCTTCTTCTTCTTCTTCTTCTTCTTCTTCTTCTTCTTCTTCTTCTTCCAGGGTAAGAACTGGTTCTTCTAAGAACGTAATCATATGCATGGGGTTTGCCGCGATTGGTTATTTACATTTAAAACCAGTAAAAGGAAGTATTTGACTATGCATTCGGAGGCTGCTGCATTAGGGTCGATAGTCTGTATAGCACGTCTGGTAGACGTCATCTAGGGTGACTGCAGAGTTAACACAGGGCGGTAGCTGTTTCCAATTTCTGACCGTTGTAGGGAAGAAACAGTTATAGTATGCCTTATGTGTGCTCGATCTTGTAGAGCATGAATGTCTTGAAATTTGTGGATCGCTCACTTACGATAAGTCACGTCATGGGAGTTGGGTTCATCTGATGATACAGTTGGTGCATCGACCCCGGCACCTGACACGTAAATATGAAGAGTTAAAAAAATTGATTGACCCAAACCCATATCGTATGGAAATAATAAACCATATTTTTTATCTAAATTATTGATACATTGTACTCAACCATTTGTAATTTGCCAACATAATTTGTTCAGTATTGCCGTTTGTTTCTTTAAGGTACTGTTAGAATATGTGTTTATTCTTAAGGTTACATTGTAATCATATTGTATGTAACAGAGTGCAGAAAAACTGGTTAATTTTCAGTAAAGGGACCTTTTTCCATTCTCACTATTTTTACAACCAAAAACATATCGAACATTAATAATTTCCCAATTTCAAGGATCATATTTGATTATATATGCTTTTACAAAGTCGATTATATGTGCTTTTGTTTAAAAACAATTACTAAAGAGTACGCAAAATATATGGAAATCTTAAATACTGAATGTATAACATTTAAAGACTTCAGACATTCACATGCGACAATATTTTTTAAAAACAAGTCTCGATTGCCATCTTCAATGCACTTATATTACTTACTTATAGACAGATAGACAGACAGACAGACTGATGCCGTTAGGTCAATATTCCACCATCTGAGAATTATAAATTGTACCGATACCTGGACGTGACCTATATGTCAGAAAAAGTACATCGTAGCGGACCATATCAGATCGAGCAAAGAAACATAACTTGCACCAATATGAAGTTGTTCCTTAAACCGGATGTGACGTATATTTCAAAGAAGGTAAGTTACAGCAGGTCATACAAACGGTCAACTAAATAATTTAATTTGTAAAATGTATTAAATCGCATAACATATTTGCATATCGACACTAACCGTATAGAAGCGATGCACTCATAGTCAGAGTTTACCTCAACATCTTTTTTAAAACAGACAAAAGCGGCTTTTCGACATCTTTTCGGACAGATGTAGATTGTCGCTTTCTGACATTTTTGCCAAACAATGTATGCAAAGCCCTCAGAAATGAATAAAACTTACTAGATATACCTTTAATTAGTCAAACATGTGCATTACAGGTCAATTTTGTATACCAGGTGTCAGGTACAACTAATTGTGTGTCCACTACCCTCAATAAAGGAATTTAAATTACCTATTTGCATCATAAAACTTTCAAATATTTAAAAACCCTGAAAAGAGTTATAAGAAAAGTCAAAATACACCATATTCAACATTTCTCACACTTTCAAATCATTGTGTTAGAAAAAAAGTATGTCTACTTTCACTTTTACCCTATGCAGAATCTATCTTTAGGTCATACTACACCAATTCATTTTCCATAGGCTTACCTTATAGCTCTAAGCTCTGTACTGAGTTCCCTAATACAGGAAGCTATATTTTTTTATTACTTGTTTTGAAAGACCTGTCTTAGTTTTATCAAAAAAACATACAGAAGCCATACGTTGAGTATGTTTTGAAAAAGCTGTTTGGGTCGGATGATGCTGACCCACCTACTTGCACGTAGAAACATGAGGAAAATGTAAAATATACTTCTTTCTTTGATTATGCAACACATTATTAATGCAATGCACAAATGTATGATTTAAACTATATAAGTACTGTTCAAAAGTTGAATTTTAATTTTTTAGCAAGATTTTTTGGTTTGATTACCTTGACAACCAATCAAAATTAAGAGATTCTGTGTAATAGCTCCGAATTTACCCTGGAACTTTTTCCCTGCCCGCTGATTGGTTGGTAATTGGTGTAGTCTGAT
Source organism: Cyrtodaria siliqua (assembly GCA_037043455.1). Classification (NCBI taxonomy): domain Eukaryota; kingdom Metazoa; phylum Mollusca; class Bivalvia; order Adapedonta; family Hiatellidae; genus Cyrtodaria; species Cyrtodaria siliqua. The sequence continues at coordinate 84,459 of JAWPHD010006765.1, forward strand.
CAGCAACGAAAACATTTTCTGATACTTATTCAGGTTGGTTAATATCCCGCGCTTAAAATTAAAGATAAACAGAACTTGTACCTTAATTTAGACGTAATCCGAACGCACGCACGCACGTATGGGTGCACGCAGTACAGACGAGAGTACGTATACGGAGTTCTACACTGTGTTTACACTAACTAACCAAGACTAAATAAGGATTGAATTCGATATTTTGATCTTTCTACGGGCTTTGAAAAACATTAGGCTAGTTTAAAGTAATGCTTTCCTCAAACTTTAAGCTAACTAATGTTTTTTTAAAACCCGTAGAAAGATCGAAATATTGAATTTAATCATTATATTTACATTATGTTTGTTCTATATGTTTTTAAACTTTAATAATATAAATATTAGACTAGTGCTAAAAACGTGTTTTAAAGCTGTAATACGTACTGTTGGAACAGCGACGTTGGACTCTTGATTAAAGCAACTTACGGCAGACAGCACGAGAACGTCAGGACGGCATTACGTCGTACGAACAAAACAAGATCATCAGACAAATTAACTGCACCTTGTTTTGTTTTAGCTCCACACCAAAAGCGTGAATGTGTTTCATTTAAGGGCAATGCAATATAAATGTAAATATGATGTCCACTGACACCAATCGATCACGTTGATTCTGCATGGCGATAAAAGTAATGTGCCATGGTGTTTTCTCTCGTTTGTTAATCAAATAGTTGCACAGCAACACACGTGACATATATAAGATACATTAAAATCTACCAATTGTGAGTATGTAAGAAAAATATTGTATTTACAGCATTCTGTCCCAACATCTGCATAAATGACACAAGCAAATATATGACGAATTATATCACAAAATAGTTGTTGTAAACTTAATAGTTATACAATGGGATATTCGGTGTATAGTCCTAAACAACTTATTGATAGCAATATTGCGTGACCTAAATTTCTGCCCAAACTAAATTGTAAGTAAATACATGAAGACGTTAGCGATTGAAGGGAGATAATAAGGTTACGTGGAAGATCGTCGAACGCATCTAATAATCGCCCCAACAAAGTTAATAAATAAATAAATAGCACGTTAGCACGTCATTTTATACGATTTTAAGGTAGAATTACACCTTTGAAAAACAATTGAAACTGCATATAAAATGTACACCAAATTAAAATTTAAACCTTTTTGAATGTGGAACTGAATTTAAGGTTTTTTGATAATCAGTTTGCAGTTTACGATATGACGTCGTAAAGAATTCATTGTTTGTTACCTTTGACGCCGTCTTTTAGACACCCATTTCCCCGAAATTTTCGGATAATTTTATCTATACTGGTGTCAGTTCTACTACTTCGTTATTTTAAAACACATTTAAATTGTTAAAACAGGACAAAGCTGCAGATTTTCTCCGTTTTGTCTTCAGATATTGACATACAATATAAGTTGTGAAATGTGTTTGTATTTGTAAATCTCTCGATAATGTGTGAATTTAATACAAAAACATCCATGTCAGATAAGAAATAAAATATTTACAGCGGGTTTATATTGTGCGAGATCAAAGCTCGGTGTTTGGGACTTGAAATACATCGACATCGCGGGCATATGGCCATTGGTATCGATGATCTTCAAGTCCCGTCCATCAGGAATGGATCTGGGACGATATAAACAAGCCGGAAATATTTAAACATATTCTATAAAAGAAGTCAATACTGATTGGTCATTGACGATGTTTTAAAATTATTTTCAAGACCTCTGACGTCACGTCCTTCAACCGTTAGCACGTCATTTTAAACGATTTTAAGGTAGAATTACACTTTTGAAAAAACAATTAAAACTGCATATAAAATTACACCAAATTAAAATTTAAACTTGTTTGAATAAGGAACTGAATTTAAGTTTTTTGATAATCATTAAGCCGTTTAAGATATGACGTCGTAAAAAATACATTGTCACTTTTGACGCCGTTATTCAGACACCATTTCATCCGAAAAGTTCGGATAATTTTATTTATACTGGTGTAAGTTCTACTACAGTAACTTCGTTATTTTAAAGCACAGTTGCGTTCAAACAACACATTTAAATTGTTAAAACTGGACAACAAAGCTGCAGATTTTCTCCGTTTATTTTTGAGAGATTGGCATACAATGTAAGTTGTGAAAATTTGTTTGTATTATGTTAAATATCTCGATAATGTGTGAATTTAATACATAAAAATCCATGTCAGATAAGAAATAAAATATTTACAGCGGGTCATTATTGTGCGAGATCAAAGCTCGGGGTTTGGGAATTGAAACACATCGAAACCGCGGGCCTATGGCCATTGGTATCGATGATCTTCAAGTCCCGCCCACCAGATATTGAACTGGGACGATATAAACAACCTGGAAATATTTTATTATTTAACTCACCATTATATTTAATATACCTGACCGATTCCGATAAACAAAGTCTCATTTCAAGTTATTCCAGACAGTGGAATGGCTCTTGATATTGAGATGTTCAATTCTTGAACAGTAGCTCCACCTCCCTGAAACATATTTATTCTATTTCCAACAGAAAGTATCAGGTGAATGTAAATATTTAACATAATTATTCTAAAATAGGTTGTATTTGACATTGCAAAAAGTAGTTCCGCCAGTAAAAATAGAAAGTTTTATTTCACTGATAAATCCTGATATTTCATCATTTAGCGTAATATGCATAGATGATATTTGTTGTTTTGAAGTGAGTAACATATTGTTTGTCATTGAGAATTGAGAAAACTTTATATTTTCAAGAAGCGCAACTCTCCCAAGTGTGATCACTGACTTTGAAATGATATAAAATAAGTTATATCCCGTCTAATGATATAACTTCCATACGAACTTACTGGAAAAAACTGACATCTCTACAGTATGTTGTATAAGTATTCAATATTTGAACGATTTTCAAAAAACTTCACCTGATTTCTTTTAATATATAGGACATTTCCAGGCTAATGATATACATAATATTTAACAGTTATTTTCTAAAAGTAGTATCGGCAGTAAAAAATACCAAACGAAATTAATGTTCAGTGACAAATAACAAGTTACATTTCACTGATAAATCCTGATAGTTTATCATTTAGCATAAACTCCTATTGTTATGTAATATGTTTATTTATGTAAAATGTGGAATAAAGATTTGCACAAAAAAAAACATTTAAAGAAATAAAAAATGAAAGCGGAAAAATATTGGAATTGGAAAATACCATGTTATAACATGCATTAGTTGCGCCGAAGTGTGCAGACACTAGAATGAAAGTATATGCGTATTTACATATGAATATGCGTTGTGTCCCTGAGCAAGACACTTTATCTGCATTTGCTTAGTACTTGTTCTACCCAGGAAGACATCAAGAATGATTCAAATAAGTTCAGAGAGTTTTCGTTACTGTCGATGTCAAATAAATAAACTATTATGAAATTATGTTATGTTGGAAGATGGTTTGTTATTGTAGTCTGTTCGTTTAAGGATCAAATTTCAGTAAAGTGCTACAGGTCATTGGCAATTCCAGTTTGATACATAAAATCTTTGAAAAAAGTAATACATATTCATGAATAAGGGGGGTCAACATTCCATGTAAGGTGTGATTCCTTATCCCACGTAGATAAACCTGGATATGTTATGATTGACTCAATATTACTGACTACTGTATTTCTCACATGGGAGAAAACTCCATTTCACATGAAATGGGAGAAGAACAGTTTCTGAATTGTGGTAGTTATCGTTCCAATCTCATGTAAAAGGTATGCGTCTTTAGCTTAATCGGACCATAACGCTATCGTTTAAACCAATTCAAAATTGAGTTTGTTTTCAAGAAAAGAAAACTAACATGTAATCTCGTCAAAAACATATTAACAACTGACTACGCTTCATGTTTCTCTTATGAGATGACAAAAAAGTATTAAAAGAGAAATGTGGAAATCGTCGAACACAAAAGATAAAACAACTGTTTCAGTCTCGGTTTGATTGAGACTGTTCATGGACGGTAGTGAAAATTTCATGCTACCATTCACGCCCTCTAGCCCCTTGTGACCGTCTATGACCGCAAATTCTGAAAACCAGAAAAGGAAGTTTCATGAATGTATGGCCTTAGTTTTGTTCGGTTGTTCATGGGCGGTAGTGAAAATGTCATGCTACCATTCACGCCCTCTAGCCCCTTGTGACCGTATATGATCGCAAATTCTGTAAACCAGAAAATGAAGTTTCATGAATGTATGGCCTTAGTTTTGTTCGATTGTACCTTGGATTAGTTTTCTCTTAGGCTGCAACAGCTTTTGTTGTTCAGTACCATTCTGGATATATCCTGAGGATTTCTAATATATTTCTTTACGTATGAGATTTTCCGTCAATGAGATTTACTTTTTATCTGCACTGTCTTGTTAATTTGAGTGCTGACGATAGGAAAACAGCGAGGTAGTATACACATAAAATAAATTTAAGTGACCATTCCAAGTCGGTAACCCTGTCTTCACCACTCTTTATGTTCTGTAGTTTCCTATCTATTGACTATTTAACTATTTAGTTTGGTTTTGTTTGTAGTACAGTGCGGACCTACGATGCCATTGCATTTGGGTGCTGAGATTTTCGTCCTATTTAATAAAATGGTGGAAATTGAGTACACCATGCGTCGAGAGATATACAAACAGTTCATCGCCAAACTGGGAGACCAAGCAGCCTCATCCCTTGATAATAATGTAAATGTGTTAGTAGGAACGTAAAGTTTATTTAAAAACATATTATTATCTCTACAGAGTTTTTGACCGGGTGTTTTTATGAGTTTAGATGACGAAAACAAGCATAACGGCGTGGCGTCATGACATAGGGTCAGGTAAATGCTATGCTATTTCATACCTGTACTATTAGATTGCATATGTCTATCTCGTATGTGCTTTACTCTGAGGCATGGAACACATTTGCTATCCTGTTTAGAGGGAAGGATACTTTGCTATTGTTTTACTTATGTTCATATACATGTAAATAAAGAGATAATGTTTGAAAATATAAGTTTAAAATAAAGTTATAGATAGATAGATAGATATTTTATTCAAACATAAGGCATTACGCCCAACAGTTCACATGCAAATAGTACATACATATAAACATGTATATGAAATACACACAATATTTTCCAGTTAATGACAATTTGTATAATTGCATAGTTGAGTTTCAAGATCATCTGTATATGTTACTAGTTAAAAAGTATTTGACAACTATTAAATATATAAGTGTTTAATATATATTTTTAAATTAATATTCCTAAGTACTGATCAGAACACAGTTATATCTGTGGACAAAAATGGAGAAAAGTGATATTTATTTATAAAACATGTCGTCTCTTCTTTTAAAACTTTTACAAATGAAAACGGACAGTTTTTTTAATAAATTCTTGTTTTCTGTTGTCATAAGTTCAATAAATTTTGGTATGTTTGGCCGTTTCCAAAAATATTTGTTAACATATTCTTTTCTTATATCTTGATATAGTGAACACTCCAATACAAAGTGAAATTCGTCTTCTAGTATATTACATAGCTGGCATTTTCTTTCGGATCTTGGTGTTTTATTTGGTCTATGCCATCGACCAGTTTCTATTTCTAACCTGTGACTAGAGACTCTTAGTTTTGTAAAAAAAGCTCTAAATTTCTTTATATTTAGTACATCTAGATAATACTTAAACCTGAAATCTGATATTATTCTGTATGTACTAGCTCTAGTGGAATCCGATAATTCAGCATTCCAATTTTGTATAAACATATCTTTAATTCGTTGTTTAAATATATTAATGAAATACGTTATGTTTTCTACTCCTTGAGAATACCAAACTTCATTAAATCCTGTTCGTTCCAATAACCCTTTAACTTGAGATGCCCAGTTTAATTTATTTGGGTTTACGATCAGATCATCTAACATAACATTATACATATTTTTTATATATTTGCGATCACTCGTACGTGTAATTTTTAACCAGAACCGGATAATATAGGCCATACGTTGAATTTTTAAAGGGACTCTCCCCAGTCCTCCATATATGAAATTGTTTTGAGTTTGTGTTTTAACACATAAAAGTTGTTTACAAAATTGAAGGTGTACTTTCTCTAACTTTTCCGCATTTGAGAATCCCCATATATCTGCGCCATAATTTAATATTGGCAAAATGAGTTTGTCAAAAATGTCTAAAGTGTGACTGACCGATAAGTCAGTAAATTGATTTATATACGACTTCATTTTGAAGATTGCCTTTAATGCCTGGCCACTTAATGATTCGAACGTTTGATCAAAAGAACCGCCTGTGGTAAAGACAATTCCCAAATAGGTAAACTTATTTACAATTTCAATTACAGTATTATTATATGTGAACAATAGGTTCCTTTTTATCTGACCGCCTTTTTTAAAAAGCATGACTTTCGTTTTATTTTGATTTACGACCAATTTCCATTTCTGGCAATAACTGTACAGTATATCTAACCCATCTTGTAGCCCCTTCTCAGTATCCGAAAATATCACTATGTCATCAGCGTATAATAGTAACAGCAACTTTAACATTCCAGTATCGATACCTTTAAAACCATTTAGTGTAAAATATTCTTCTAAATCATTTACATACATAGAAAATATAAAAGGTGACAAACAATCGCCCTGCGGCGCTCCAAGAAAACAGCTAAAACTGTCACTAAGCTGGTTTTGATACTTTACTCTTGATTTTATGTTCGTATACAATGATTTAATAATATTAAGGATTTTACCTCTCACTCCATATTGCATAAGTTTATAGAATATGTTTTGTCTAACCAACAAATCAAAAGCTTTAGTGAAATCTATGAAAGTTACATATAACTTTTTTTTTTCATTCAATATATGATTTATCAAACCAAGGAGAACGAATAGGTTATTAATAGTTCCCATATGTTTTCGAAAACCAGCCTGTGCTTCAATATAAATATAATAATCCTCAGCCCATGTAGTTAACCTGTTGTTTAAAATTCTTGTGAATAATTTATACAAAATACTTACAAGTGATGGAATATTGATTGGAATATCTTATATATTAAATATCAATACACGACCAAAATAGATATGGATCGTTTAATTCAAACACAAGGACGAAGTTGCCAAATATCTCTATTTTCTTTCGTGCTAATAGCTTTTCCAAGAATGTCAATACACATTCGTTAAACACATTAGTGTGTTTCCATAGTCTTTCGTAGCCGCGATATTTTTTACAAGACATACTTATTTATGAAGAGTTACCCGACAATATTTTGGTGTTAATTAAACAATAAAAGTTATATTTAAAAATTAAATGACAGACCATGCGCATGTACGACCTCTCCCATATAAAGGTACATATAACATAATATGTGGAATTGTTATAATGTTCGCCCATAACGGTTTGGCAATAAGTTAAGCATATTTTAAACGTGTGTGTCGTAATTAATAAATCTTAACATTGCGTTGTCAGAAAAATTTAAAAAGTAAGAGAAAAGAAGTAAAACGCGGAAAACAGGAACAATCGCAATGAAAACTCATAACATTTTTAGAATTTTAGAATAAGCTATTTCGTAGTAGAACTGTCTAAATTGGAACTGCTATATAGTGTCTTCATGTCGGGGTGACTTAAATGATTACAGCTCGTTTTTCCCAGACCAATTTTAATTATTATAACATATGTGTACACCAACAATTGTTTGTTAAATATAAAACACTATGTCAAACTAAAAATATCAAAGTAAAATAAACTTTCTTCAAATAAATTTAGTTCTAATTGCCAAAACTGAGTCTAGCGGACAGTAATGCGCAAGGTGGCTTGCGTATAGACGGTCCCGGATTTGAGAGCGGGCCTATCTTATACTGATCCACTTGCAGCAACAGCCGTGAGAACCTGTATGCCTTCGTCCCTTGGGATTTCTGGTCGTACCCTATATTGACTGCTTGTGGTTGTTCAGTACAATGCTGCATAAGGTGTTTCTATGCTTTTTTATATACTTTTACAATAACATACACGTGTATCGTTTCCTAATTTTTCTGGATGTCATTGTTAGAGATTTCGTTTTGATGGGATGTTCTTTTATTTACACATGTGTTACTATATATTGTAACAAAATTGGCTTGTTGTTCCTGTAATACGGGCTTGTCTCTGCGGTCATATTAGATAAGCACGTGATATTTTTATGAAGGGCTAAACACATGTATATAGGGCAAATCAAAATGTATTAAAGTAGACTGCGTTACACATGTTACATGTATTTCTTATCGTGCATCGCACGTGCATCCAAAGACAACTGTAACCGTTGAAAATGTCGGCCAGAATTTTCGATCCCCTGTCAAGCCGATTAATGGAATTAGATCACCATATTGCACGCAGGAGATCGTTAGAAGACGATACAAAAATGACGACAGAAACTAATGAAAATATGGACTTCATGAAAACCAAGAACAATATTTTCTAAATCGAAATATGACGTGAATTAATTGTGTGACTGGCTCGGAGAACTGCTCGTGGAGATCCAAGCTGAAAAACTAAATATGCATTTAGAATTGTCTTTTTTTTACCATTACGAAAAAAGATGGTTCAACGGCCACACATTCATTTCTTTTTGGGTCTGTCATGTACTTGAAATCAGTCAATTTAAAATTATTACAATATGAAAAAATGACTGGAGAACAAGATAACTACAGCAGTGCTGACCCATTTACTGACAAATAGCTGACCATAAAACATATTAATTGTGAGGGTTTTTGGAGATGGTTTGATAGATTTAACATATTAAATGCACATGTGTAGTTTGTGTTCAAATTGTTTTCAACAACCTTTTACAATATATACATGTACTGCCGTTCGAGTCTCAATAACACTTCAAATATAGTCATCTGAAACAATCAATGTATGTGAAATAATAAGTATTCGCCTACCTTTTTACAAACGTAAACAAAAAACAAGAGTTGCACGCAACATGGTGTCTCGCCTAAAGCGACATGTCCATCAAGCATATTTGAAGCAAACTTTATCTTGTTATGAATTTTAAATGGTTTCTTTCAAAAAAAAATTAGAAACGGAGCCCCGACTACAAATCAGTAATGTTATTACTTACTGGTCCTTTGGGATCATAAAACCCAATTCTTCTGGCTTTAAAGTAGAATATCGATTAAGCCGGTGCTATGAGGCGTGAGAGGTGTTGCACTTCAAATTACCACTCATGAACAGACTCAATAAAACCGATTCAGATACTTTTATCTTTTGCTTGTGTTTGTTGCTTCCAGGGGATCCCATTAGTATTTATTTAAATGAGTTTGTAATTATATAATTGTTGTATTAAATAAATGAGCTAACAATAGAAAGATTTATAATAAAAGCTATGCATGCGTTTATCAATAACGGATGGAATCTGACTTCTTCTTTAAACTCAACAGAGACAAGGATGTCCAATATCCGCCCTACTTTTTTATACTTGTTGCTGAAATCATGGCCTTAAACATTAGAAAGGATCAAGAGTTAAAGCGTATAAAAGTAAAAACATTCAATGGAATAAAAATCAGTCAATATTACCCAACTTGCTGATGTCACGACATTATTTTTAAATTCAAAGAAAGAAATACTGATTGCTCTCCATCTAATACAAGAATTCGGAAAACATTCAGGGTTGATCTTAAATCGTAATAAAACAGAAAGGCGTTGGATTGGGAAACTAAAAGCAAGTACAGATAAGGTTGTACATATTAAATTGCCAGAAACGCCAATAAAAGCACTAGGTATTTATTTTGGACATAATAATCAAAATTGCAATGAACTGAATAGGGATCGATATTAGATATAGTATGTTCTAAAAAATAAACTGAATCCGTCAATGAGTTCGGACAAACAGTTCATTACTTACACGGTATACATACAAGGTCTCGGTATATTATGTCTGACATCGTATTGGGAGGTTTACACAGTATGTGACGTCATTGAGCTTTAGCGAACAAATATGTCAGTTTGGTTTTACAAAATTCAGAAGTAACTGCAAAACTCGCAAATTTGTACAATTTTTAAAGAAATTGGCATTTATATCTCGACAGGAATCTTTTAAAATAGACATATTTGCCTTGTATTTGGCAACAAATATGTGGCTTTGCTTTATCAGGCCCATAGTCCATGTTTTAGCAACATTTCATGTTATGCAAAATGATATATAGGGTCCTATAGAAACCACAGCGTCCGAACGCAATGGCATCGTAGGTCCGCACTGTACTGCAAACAAGGACTACTAGAAACTACAATGAAAGAGGCAAAAAACAACAGAAATGGTGGTGAAGACAAGTTACCGACTTGGAACGGTCAGTAGGCAATAAGGCCTACTGGTTAGCTTGAATCGATTTTATATGCGCACAATCCTCGCTATTATCCTGTCTTCAGCGCCCAAATAGATTAGAAAGTGTAAACAAAACTACATAATATAATTAAAGAGACAAAAAAACACCAGAAAGAGTGGTGAAGACAGAGTTTCATTGTTTCATTTCTTATTTGTAATTTACATGCATGTTCATTAATCAATAAAATTAAACAACTTTCATCTTGTTTTATGTTTATCAGACAAACCAAATGAAACTCATTACCACAGAATACATTTACCCACAGAATGTTTATCTATCACTCTGTCATTGTCACTATTGCCTTCTTATAACTTAAAACTTACATAAAAAAGCTCTAGAACGAAGCTTTTAGGAAAGTTAAAACTTGTTGAAATTTGAATTATTTGCTTACATTTTTCGCACAAGAAGCATTCCACATTAAATGCTCCAAACGTGCTCTCAATACCCACCTGATGAAACCGTTTTTCATACAAGCCATCACACTCCACCCACCTGACATACTTCTCTATACCAGACACCGAGTTTCTCTCATGACATATGGTGTCAGACCAGTCAGGAAGTACTTCCGGGTCGTAAGGTGCTGAAATAGTTCCTTGAAAGAATCCAAAGTTTCTAGTTTGCATATGTTTTCCCCAAGATTAGTTTCTATTTCATTGTTAAATCTAACCTGAGGTTAAAGTAGTATGTCTGTTGTCATGAATAGTAAGTATTTTACTGTGTTTGTCAGGATTATTTCTTTGGAGAGTATGAGCACAGAGGTTAGGTAGAGATGTGGTTTCGACAAATGTTTTTTTCAAAATACGCATAGTGTGAATGAATGACGCGAAATGTTGAAAAACTGAATCGGTGTTTTATTAAAGATATGGGACCGTTTCCTAGCCAAATGTGTTTAAACCACAGAATAAAAGTGTATTTAAGCGAACGAAAGTTGTGGAACTTGTGACTGATCTCCAAATATAGCCTATATTGCATTGTGTTCAATGGGCTGATTTTCACCGGTCTGACACCTAGATGGACAAAAATGCATTTTTCTTATTGATGGCCGAATCCAGTTGATTTTTCCTGTGAAAGCTTGCAGTTGAGTGAGAGAAAAAAAAGCTGATGTTAAATTTTTGAATTTTACAACATAACATATTTTTTTTGCAATTGAAATAGCATGTGTGTGTGTTTCAGGCAGGAATTTGGGGGTCCTAGTGATTTCGAGTGGCCCAAAAGCACTTTAAGTAGGCTCTCAAGTGTCTTTAAGTTGATTAGTGGCAAAAGGTAATAGATCTGTCACAATTCCTACAATAAATGGCAATTTTATTATTTTAAGGTACCGTATGAGGCTAAAATCTGAAAATGTATCAGTACTGACATTTTGACATGACCCGACTCTAGGAGGAGTCTTACTTTGTATCGAAAGCCTGAGAACCTGTAAATTTTGTACGCGATGATGGGTTTTACAATCTGAAACTGAAATATACAGAAATTTATTGAATTCAGCATTTATTTTAGTTTTTTCCTAAACATGGTGTAAATCCCACCCATTTTTCTTCATTAATTCAGATGAAATCACTATGCAATGGCATACAATTGTAATTCAACACATTAATTTGATATTTTGTTAGAGATAAATGGTATAATCCACTGAAATATATACTATTCTGGTGTGTGATTCAGTTTGTCTTGCTGTTGCCTAAGACTTGAATGTACGAGTTGCCTTTAAAACTGTTATAGGCATATGGGGTAGGCTTAGCTTTTGAGTCATTACTTTAATTGTGTCTCTTTTTTTCTGGCATTTTATAGCCAAATTGTATATTTTATTGGACATTGTGCATGTAAATGGGCCCCAAAGCAGCATTATGGTCTATTTTGTGCCTCAAAATTGTTGGAATTTAACAGAATGTCTGTTTCTGCATGAAAAATGAAGAAATTTCATGCACGAGTGATTTTGATATCTATACCTCATATTATGTGTATATTTTAGTTTGGTATATAGAAGGCAATGTTTGAAAACGTTACTTGATGGAAATATACCAAACGGTTCATTTATTTTGGCATTTTTTCTAGTTTTGTATAAAGCATCTTACAATCCTTGATTTCTATTAGCCGAATGGTTCTTTGCATGCAGGAATTGAACCGAAAAGATAATAGGTCCTTGCAAAAGCATCTGATTTTCCATTCGGTCAACCTTATTGGTCAGTTAGATGTATTCGATAACTATTTTTGACAAACGTCGCGACTCATTTAGGTGTCAGACCAGTCAGCAAGTACTTCCGTGTGGTAGAGTGCTGAAATAGTTCCTTAAAAGAATCCAAAGTGTCTAGTTTGCATGTGTTTTTCCCAAGATTAGTTTCTATTTCATTGTTAAATCTAACCTGAAGTAAAAGTAGTATGTCTCTTGTCATGAATAGTAAGTATTTTACTGTGTTTGTCAGGATTATTTCTTTGAAGAGTATGAGCACAGAGGTTAGGTAGAGATGTGGTTTTGACAGATGATTATTTCAAAATACGCATAGTATGAATGAATGACGCGAAATGTTGAAAAACTGAATCGGTGTTTTATTCCAGATATGGGACCGTTTGCTAGCCAAATGTGTTTAATACACAAAATAAAAGTGTATTTAAGCGAACGAATGTTGTGGAACTTGTGACTGATCTCCAAATATAGCCTATATTGCATTGTGTTCAATGGGCTGATTTTCACCGGTCTGACACCATATGATCATAGTCAGATGTTTTAGTAGAGTCTGAATCGTATTCCGACTCATATGATGACGATATTCTACTTGTATAAATGAAATCACAGTTTTTTTGTTTTTTTTACCTTTCTTTCACTCTTTCTAACTACCCCTGCTTCAATTTCAGAACTTTTTACATTATTCATTCATTTGTCTTTCTTAGATTCTAGCGTTTTTTCTTTCTTCGTTTTCTGTTTGTTGTCTTTTATTAGCCGTTGTTCTTCTCTTTTTATTTTTCTCGCTTCTTTCTCTTTTTCATTTCTCTTTTTTTGCAGTCTCTGCTCCTGCATTTTCTTGGAAAAGTCTTGCGATGTAACAATGGTTGCCTTACCCTTCATTAACGTTTCTCTTTTTCTTTTCTGACTTGATTTCGCGTCAATTGTGGGCACACACAGCTTTCTAGCCAGTTCTAATATAAATGGCTTGTCTGTTGGCAAAGCTGGCTCAATAGTAGGAACATCGGCAGTCTGTGACAGACCTGTCATCATCATTATCTGAACTCAGTTGCTCATGTTGCACGGCAGTATCTTCATTTGGTGTTGCGTCTAGGCCTGTTTGGTACTGGTATAATTGTGAAGGTGCCATTGAAGCTGTAGACACGTGGTGCTGTCAAAAGGATAGATACCAGTTGATAAAAAAGAGTTTCTTATCAATGATGTTGTGATGGTTGTGAGGTAGCTGTCCTTAAATATTGGTGGAAAGTCATATCTATCAAGAAACCTTTTTTCTGAGGCAAATATAACTGCTCTAGCCTTTCATAATATATGTCTCGTAAGGCCGTGTAACATCCTTTGTCACATGGTTGGCATCGGTGTGTTGTATGGGTTGGAAGACAGTACAAATGAATGTCATTGTGTAGACAATATGTTATTGTTTTTTTCATTTCAGTGAGTCCCATGACCATCAAAAACTACAAGCAGGGGTCTCTCTTTCACTCTCAAGTTAATAACCTTGGTAAAGTACTCATGTATGATTTCATCTGTCACATAACCACTCTTCGTAGCTGCTGTGATGGAGCCTTCTAAAGTCCCATCAACTAGGCCCTGTCGTACATACTTTCCAGTGAATACAATTGCAGATGGAAGAGCCCTCTCTGTCGCAAGATGACCCTAGTGGTTTGGACTAACTCAGGAAAGAATCAATGACGATGACTGCATTTACATAATGCAGCTTTTTAAATATGTTAAATATTTATACAACTATCAATAAAAACAAACGAATACACTGATGAAATATGAAAATGACTATTTCTATCTAATAAAGTTAACTTCTGAATCATATGCTAGTTTATCAAGTTAATGTTTGAAAAACATAAAAATTAACCGGAAGTAGTAACATCGCCAAACAAGATGGCGACGCCCACTGAATATAAATGTACGATAAAATTTCATAAAATAAATACTGACCACATTTTGCCTGTGAATTTCACCGATTCCAACTTTTGCCCAAACAAAGTAATTTTTAATCAATCCCCGCCATGACTGGAAAACAATGCATTTTGGAGCCAACGTTCCGCCCAAAACATTATTTCCCACGTTCATTCCGTGATACACGTGGCTAAATGCGCAGTATTAAAATTCTACACGAAAGGACCCTTACACAATTTTGCCCTTTAGAGAGATAGACTGTAAAATACCTATACGTTTACATGCATTAAACTTAATGAACGGCCCTGCCGTACGCCCTCTACCGGCGCTATAAAATGTGCTCGCTTTTCCGTGGTACATGAAAATATCATGCAACTGGTGAATTTGTTCCAACTGAACAATGGATTAGCATGTGACTGACAGATGTCGCCACGTGCTTACAAGAGCTATATACGACCAATACCCTCTACTTGATATTATTTTGTGACACTATCCCCAGCACTAATGCATGCCAGTACTGTTATCTGTTATTTATTCCACTAACTTGAGCATGCACATGTTTGCTTCCTTTGGCTGCTGTCACCCGTTCTCTTTGAGGATCAATTGAAAAAACAATTTCATCGATACTTAAAATACTAGCAGTTTATCTTTTATGTTTAGCTCATCAATTTTAGCCCCTAATTTTTTAAAGTGATCAGATATGATCGTTGGGTTTGACTGTGTCGCCCTTGATTTTGCCAGCGGATCAGCCTTTCTCATAGATAGGGACGAATGCCTTTTCAAAAACCCTTTGATGAATTTTTTTCCAGGGCTTTTGGGACCAACAGGATGGGTTTTGCCATTGTCAATATTCATCACTGAGACCTTCAATAATGATTTGTTCAGGCCAAATCCAGCTTCAACCATTACTTTCACAAGTCCAAGTTCCTCTTTAGGCGTGAGCACAGTGTCACGCCCTGGCTTATCCCTGTGTGAAACCCGCCCATTAAAGCGATCCCGCATTATCTGTTGGGGCACATTATAGATCATAGCAGCTTTATACACAGTGCAGTCACCCTTCAGGACTGTCTCATAGGCTTTGTCCATGGCATCTGTATTGTATTTTTTCTCTTCGGACCCATCCTTTTGCCAACTTAAACAAAAATCAAAATCAATGTTTATCAATTAAAACTAAACCCTAGTACAGAAACGAAGTTGTTTTTTCTCTGTGTATTTCGTGGTGGGTGGGGGCGAGGGAATTAGAAATAAAAATATCGATTTGTTGTTTAACATATTTTATATCCAGAATATTTAAAACATATATACAAGGGTAGGAACGTACGTCACGGACACCTGCAATTCCGATAGCGCGTACACGTGCCAACGCTCGATTTGGTGTGTAAAACCTTCATTTTTTGTACGAATTCGATGATATTTGTAAAATTGAACTAGGGCAAAGAAGGAAGCGTGCTCTCAATTATATGTAAACGCATGTGACTTTCCAAAAGCATTTACGGTTAAGTCCTGAAAACGCGACAAAGGCAATTTGAATTCTGATAGTGCGTACACACAAACACTTGACATTTGAAAACTTGCTAAATTTGGTTTTATTTCAACTTTTCTAAGTGAAAAGAAGCTGAGCCGGAGATTCGTTACTCCAGGCCGTTTTAGATATGCAATGTTACATGTCATTATTGCCTTGCTTGAAGACGTTCAGATGGAATATTAGACATGATAGCGCGTACGGAGTGAGAGTTTGAGAGATAGCACGTACACACAACTTGAATAATTGAGAAAATGGTGGATAGCGCGTACATAAAATTGCATGTGATTGGGTAGCTACATTCTGACATTTCTCAAATGATGCCTGTAAATCAAATGTGTGTTAATAGTGTACAAATTTACATGTCAGAGGCAGTCCCCAGTCTGTTCAACTTCCCCAATAAAGTTATAGTCTGGCACAAAAAAAAACGGAAAAGGATTCATATGGCGTAAAGGTGCGCAAAACAGATGGACTCGGAACAACGGAATTTGTATCTGATTTTACAGGCTCGCATCTGCCTCTTCTGGCTTCACCCGCAACTTGCGAAGTGTTTTTAATACCAGACATAAATCTCAGGAATTTCCCGCCAAATAACTGCCAACCGAGCATCCAAAATTTCTTGCTTTCTTCACTATATCTCATAGAAAATATCGTCTCCTCACCATACCACGCAACAACTTCAGTCCACGACAAGAATGCCATATCTTTTACTGGCTGGACACCCTAAGGTATTTGCCGGAAAAAATCTAGAAACACATTCTTAATTCCTTCTTTTGCGAGTTTTTTTAATGACGTCCGGTGCCAACTCCATCATTTCTCGAATTTCTTCTTTAAGTCCATCATCATCTTCCCAATTTGCAGAACTTTCACCCGGTCTTAAGTCATTTGATGTTTCGTCCTCATAAATGAACCCAGCAAGATCACTCGGGTCATTATTATCTCCAAGAGTCACATTGTCCTGGTGCGTCTTGTTTAGAGGGAGACCCGGTGATTTCGTCGCAATATAATATAGACCTGAAACACACAAACAAGTCTTAGAGTCCAATTTAGACAGAATAGCAAATATGAAAGTAGGTTTAAAATGACGATATATTCAAAGACTGTTTACACTATTTCGTATTGAACAACGGGCGTGCTCAGATTTCAGTGTAGGTCGATAATTAGACGGGAGTTCCCCGGAACACGTGTGTCGCCTGTCAGCGGTTTGTCATTATAACAAGGTTTTTTGGACCTGATAAATTACCTTGACAAACTAGCCTGAGTAAGTTTTTTTTATGAGGAAAAACTCAGTATTTATCCCATATAATGACCTTCAGTGTGACCTTGACCTTTATATTTTAGTATAATCATGTCGATGGTGTCAAGATGAGTACATATTGAAAGTTTGATGAAAAAATATCAAGAAATGAGAAAGTTATAGCCAATGTTAAGTTTTCGTGACAGCCTGACGGACTGACAGGCTGATGGACTGACGGACGGACGACAAAGTGATCCCTACGTATCGCATTTTTCTTCGAAAAGGTGACACAAAAACAGCGCCATCAGTCGATGTTTCGGGCAAAATAAAAGCCCAAATCAATATCATCGATACATCATTTCAAAACTATAGTGCTTTCGGTATTTTTAAAATGGTCGCATCTGATTTCGAATATTGTGAGTTGGGGCCAAATGCTTTTCACACTTGTATCGCCTGTCATTCCAAAACACAAATTGTGCATACACAGCTTGGGAAAATAAAATACCATTGTATTTAATTAAAAGCAATAAATCCGCTAAATTGTATCAATAGAGATGCCATAACTTTACTGTCGTCATCAATTCAAAATGTGTATGAACATTTTTTTTATTTTCTTTCAATTTTACAATACCTTCACGTGCTTTCAATTTTACAATACCTTCACGTGCTTCCGTCTCGAAAGCCAACAGCTTGGTGACTGGAGATTGTGTTGGGGTTAAATGTGCACTATGTCTTCGTTTAACCGACTTCAGTGAATCGTTTGGTGACTTGTGAAGTTTCGGTGAGATTCCAGGACATGTAAATGTACTGCTGGCCAGAATAAGGGTTTTCACTGGAATGGTTCGTAAATTGTCATTAATGGATTTCCTCAATTCTCTCTTTTCTCGTTCTTTTTTTCTGTTTAATGTTAGTTTGGATTTTTTTCTTCTCATGGTGAATATTTAAAAATATAAAACATTTTATTTTATATCAACTGATTATTTGCATTAAATTAACATTAAATTAACGAACTTACTAACGTTTACCCCATTTTCTGCTTTTATGAGTTTGTGTGTACGTGCTATCTGTTTAAATGCGCATTTCTCTTGTGTGTACGTGCTATCTCTCAAACTCTCACTTCGTACGCGCTATCATGTCTAATTTTCCCTCTTAACGTCTTCAGACAAGGCAATAATGACATGGAACATTGCATATCTAAAACGGCTTGGAGTAACAAATCTCCGGCTTAGCTTCTTTTCACTTAGAAACGTTGAAATAAGACCAACTGTAACAAGTTTTCAAATGTCAAGTGTTTGTGTGTACGCACTATCAGAATTCAAATTGACTTTGTCGCGTTTTCAGGACTTAACCGTAAATGCTTTTGGAAAGTCACATGCGTTTACATATAATTGAGAGCAGGCTTCCTTCTCTGCACTAGTTCAATTTTACAAATATCATCGAATTCGTACAAAAAACGAAGGTTTTACTCACCGAGTCGAGCGTTGGCGCGTGTACGTGCTATCAGAATTGCAGGTGTCCGTGACGTACGTTCCTACCCTTGATATATGTCTCACTGAGATTAACTTTCGTGAGGGTATCAAATTACCCAGCTTATTTCGGTAGCTATTAGCTACACACTAAAGACAAGGCAAATATGTTCCTGAAAACCTCATAAAACTCACATAAAAATTCAAATGTGTATGGAATTAAAATAGAAGGAAGCTATTTATATATATAGTTTATGGCTGGACAAGAACAATGAGTTGATGGCCGGACAATAACACGAATGTCCATCATGTCCAGTGAGATTATATATGAAATTGTGAACACTGTACATTGTTGCAGTGCTACGAAAACCACGTGCAATTTGGAGATGGTATATTTATTAAAGTGACCCTGACATTTACCAACGGTCAGTTTGAGGCTTGAAGTTACTGGAATGAGAACAATGACCAGTGAGGTTATATATGAAATTTGAACACTCTGTTCTAAAGGACAAAAACGTTGTAATATGTTAACATTTTTTGGCGACGGTACATGTATTTAAGAGATAACTGACCTTGACTCAGGGTCAGTTGGAGGCTTAAAGTTACTGAAATAAGAATAACAATGACCAATGAGTTTTGTATGAAATTTGAACACTACTCAAAAGGACAAAAAGGTTATGATAATTTAACGCACATTACAACGCAGTTTTTGGAGACGGTACATGTATTTAAAGGACAATTGACATTGTCTCCGGTACAGTTGTAGGCTGCCAGTTACTGTAATAAGACTGACAATGTCCAGTGTGGTTATATATGATTTGAACACTCTACTTAAAGGACAACAAAGTTATAAGAATTTAGCAAATTTTAAAGCAAATCTTAACGCAAACCATAGCACAGACCTTAACGCAAACCTTAATGCGGTACATATTGTATTATAACGACAACTCGCTCTGCAGACGACACAACAATGGATTTACAAATCAGCTAGTAGTAACATCAATCCAATGATTCCAAAATATATTTTTTTATTGGAACTGTGACAGTTTTCTTTCAGTATTATCCATGATTTACAATATATTTACTCTTTCGTCTTCATCTAATTTCCACTGCACTATTTATCACATGAAAAATAATTGCTATGAACCTTTAGCCAAAGTAATGTAAGCTGGTGACTAAACAGAACTTTACACTGTGTTTTGTGGTTGACTGTCGTCCTTGAATGCTGCTTTCACTGTCCGATATTTTTATTCTTTTTTACACTGCCAGCAAATATTTCATGAGGTTGACATAATTTATCAGTGTTAAATGAAAATTAATTTCAATTATAGTTGGTACGGAGAATCAGCATTGTGTACACTGCTGTACACAAGACCTGTGTACAATTTGGATATTTTATAAAGATGACATGTGTTGGGAATATTAAACAATTCAAAAAAAAGGAAAACCGTACAAATTATTGTTAAGAATGGCTGGACATGATGGAGATAATAAGGTAAGGAATTACATAGTATATAATTATGACTAAGGAATATACATCACTGAGCCTGAGAAGTGAATGCTCAATTTTCATGGGTGCGATATAGAAGGGCATAGTGAGTTTTCTGATGTGAAAATTGTAGAGATGATTTGTTATCAGGAACACATAAATAGTCACAGATACAAATGCCCCATCTCAGAGCATTGCTTCAGAGATTCACACACAATATAAGTACTGCCTATCTTTAAGCCAAAACACTCAGTGTCGTCTGCTGTAAACACTACCACGTGTATTTGTATACACTTCTCAGTTCAATACCCCACAGGCTCCTCCCCTATATTTTCAAATTTATATCAGCTGGGCTTGAAACTAGGAATAAGAAATACTTTTTCGCAAATATGTTTTTACCAATACAATTGTTTAATATCAGTTTACTTCTGTGCCAAATATTAACAATATTTATGAGATGGGTTTTTCAATATTTTGAAAAAGGACTCCCTGATTTAACCCAGTATAAATTTATATATATATGTCATATAATAACATCCTGGTTTAACCTGTGCAACACTATAATAGTTAGTTATTGTAATCTGTTAAACATAGTTAGTCTGGTGTATTGCGCGGTTAGGATCAAATCGAGTGTTTAACACACTCATTGTTTTGTTTATATTCTAATTAGTTTTTTATCTTATTAACAGAAAATGGATATTCTAATTCGGGTTATCATAGTGGTTGTGTTAGTTATGATCGTAGGCGTTTTAGTAGCCGTATTAGGCATTCTGTGGTCCATGCCCGACCTCCCTGAATCGATTTCAAATGACAACATCTGTCTTCCTGTTATGACAGAGAATGGTGTAACAGATAAACTCCATTGTGGACAAATGACAGATACCTTGCGAGAATATATTAAGCAGGTATTGTTTGTACTTTTATTTTTAACATTAAAAATTAAAAATCCATATCTTAAACATGTTTTTTCGTTTATACTTGAGAAGGAAGTTATTCATGCTGTCAAATATTTTAATTTCGCATTTAAAATAACAAATCTATATTTAATAAACTTGTGTTTCACTCATGAATACAAATGAGTAACGGGAGAAGTAGTTTCAATTCAACATAAGCCAGAAATACATGCGGAAGAAAACAGCTATATTAATTATGTATTAATCATGACACTGAAAGAGTTTGTGATGTCTTTTCCTTATGGGTTTTACACTTTGCACACATCGTACGAGCGCGTGTGCGTTTGTTTCCTTTCGAAAAAAAACAACGTTCGTCTAGTGCGTTGCTCGTAAATAAATTACAATTGCTGTTCATTCAAAAGATCTATTTGAATGTAACTGCAAAATAAATATATGAAATTGTAATAAACAATAATTATAATGATGGATATTGATCACTTTCATATTTACCTTCAGCTCAATCATAGATGACTTAAATAAGCTTCATTAAATTATATGCTTCAGAGAATAGCAGATGAACATAAAGAACTCCAACTACAAGAACACTTGGAGAAGAAGAAAGCAACAGGTACATGTTTAAATTTTGTAAAGAGCTCATTGTCTTTAAGATTCCTTTCAGTCATCTTGCAACCATATACTGTATATACATTAATCAACAAAACATGTTCAGAATTGTACATAATTATCAGCTTATGTAATACAACAAGGATGTAATATTGAATTTAAAATACATGTCTTTTGACATATTTATAAATATTCAGTAGAAAACCAACTATTTGTTTACATGTGATTTGTTATTATTGCGTAAATCATTATATATGAATGTCTTTAGAATCTGAAAGACCAATTGGTTTGAAGTACTTCTTGGAAAATAATTATTGGGAGATGAAACCAGCCGCAAGATTCACTGGAACGATGCCGCCGGATCCCAGGCCAAGTACGACCCTTTTGAAATCATCTTGTACATACAAAGAGTCAATAGTACCTTTTATTTGTGTACATTTCCGTTTGAAAACACAATAAAGCGGCTTATAATCTAGTTGTTGGATAAGGTCAAAAGCTTAAAGAAAGAGATGCAGTAAATTTATGGTATGCATTTTTATTCGATAAAATTGTCTCTGTATGAAGGTGTAAGCAATATGTTCAATTCGTATATTATTAAGATTGGGATTTTCCCCCACATAAGACGTCAAGTAGTTTATAGTTTTTAGATCTTACATGTATTAAGACGCTTGCTCTCTCGAATGCTTAATCATGGTTTTGTTTCCGTGACTATTATGTTACCATATTTATTCATTTATTTGGTTTTAAGTCTCGTCCGAATGCTTTGTCAAATGGGAAATACTGAAGTAGTTCAACATGTGGTTCATTTCGGTCCGATCTGTGATCGCCATCAGGCCGAGAAATCACTAACCTTACACTACGGCGACCACATAATTATAAGGTGTAGATCTTAATTTGAATTACACGTGTTACTGGATATACAGTTGTTTTGTTTCTGTTTCAAACATAATATTTATTTCAGGTGATGAAGGGTCTGAACGTGTGCCTATTCGCGAGTGGCGTCATGGCAGACGTCTATGGGATAATGGCGGTTTTATGCGGTACGGCGTTAAGTATATAAACGGGCGGATCGTGGTACCTGTCGCAGGCACATACCAAGTCTATTCATTCCTCGATATGTATGAACCTTGCATCGCGGGAACTGGTATACCTGATGTCGAAAACAGCAACCAGTCAATTAAGCATTCAATTTTTAAATTCAATATTTTAGTCGAACATGAAACAGAGATAATATCAGCTGTACAGCCCCATCTTAAATCAGCAAATATGTACTTTAACATTTACAGTAGTTTCATTTCCTCAATCATCGAGTTAAAAGCAGGGGATGAGCTCGTTGTTAAAGTCAGCAACATCACATATCTGAAGTATCCGGAGGTTAATTATTTTGGAGTTTACTTAATATAAGCCGCACCACGCATAAACATGTCTTCGGGATAGGTATATGTGATCAAGGGCTTCAGTGTGTTTCTTGAAGACACTTATGATTGGACACTTATGATTGATTTGTTTTCAATCTCATAAAAGATCCCTGCAACAGAATACATTTAGTTTACAAACTTTTAAATTGGGTTGCGCCTAAGGACGACGCCTCTCGTTATCAGAAATATAGCGAAATTTTATAAAACGGTTTTCTCTTACTTCCTTAACTTTAATGAAGAAAGTGAAAACGAATAGCTAATCTCATTTTAGATGAACTGTTTAAGACAATAAACGATTGTTAAAGAATAATATAAAATTAAGTTTACACAGCAATGTAACCCATCCTTTCATCAATAAAATAATACAAATAACTAGTTTTGAATAACACTTTAGCATCGTGACCGTTAACATGGTTAACATCTCTTGAATACGTGTTTATCCGTGGTGCGGCCATTATTAGTATGGTTATGAAGTAGGGGCCTGCTCGTGGTGTAACTGCTTTTACTGAACACCTTCAAAAGTATACATATGGAAATATTAACATGCTTAAACTCATTAGACATACCATTAAAGTTAATACGTTTATGAACACCATCTTACTTTTACTCATGATTCATTGTTTCTATTCCAAAACGTCATTATAAACTGAAATAAATCAAAACAAAGGAAACCTTAACATCAGTAATACCTTATAAGGTACATAAGGAGTTTGGTTGCTTCTGGGTTAAAAACATGAAACATATTACATTATCATTTCATAAAGGGTTTCTAGGTTGGGTCTGTTTGAATGTTTTTTAACGGCTCACCAACACATAATATGATATTTAGAGCCGCCTTAGAGAGAATGGAAGGATAACTATGAATCCGGGAATCTGCCCTACTCTTGCTTAGTAATGGATCCCAATGGCTCTTAACGTGCTCAGAGACTAAAGTAAGATACACGGGACTGTCCGGTTTACTTCCCCATCTGACGATTGCCAATTCAAAAACAAACGAAGTAAATGAGCCAGTACAATGCATTGAGCTGCATGTAACCTACGGTTTAGTTTTTGTTTATGAAAATGTTTGTTAGAAAAAAACTCGACTACTTCATTTTTTTTTAATGTCCCGTACCTTACTTTTAAATAAGAATTCATCAATTTAATTGAAGTATTTGTCTCAAATTGCGAATATACTCTACTAAGAGGAAGGCAATTACTAAAAATAATGATGATGCAGTTTTGTTGTTTTGAATGAAAGGTTTTGACTGACTGCTATTTGTGAATGGTACATTTCCTGATTTTGCGGTTAAATCGTAAATAATAATTCATGTGGGGTTAATATAACTATCAGCTTTAACATATAGTATTAATTCAATAAAAGAAATATGTTATTCTGTCACACAACAATACTTTATTAGAAACGTCAGGCATCATAGAAATAATATTAAGGATGTTTTCAATAAAAACTAGTCATGTCTGTTTAGACAGACCTAATTCATTAACAAAATGGAGCCTAGTTTAGTGCATATACAACTGAATACACTATGATAGTTTTATTCGTATTGGGATTAACCATATCGCCTCCATTTCATTTAAAATAAACATCCTCCGAACTACGGAAAAGGTGTTAAATAGTTCTGGGGCGTGTACATAATGTTAAATAAAAGTGTGTCTGTTATAAGGTTTTAATACTGAAAAAAATGATTTAAAATGTTACAAGCAGGTGTAAAAGTCGAACAGTAAATTTAGAATTCGCAAAAACGTTACTAAAAGCACGCATTCAAACGCATTAAAACCAACGACAACCACAAGAACTAAACGAATAAAGTATACGGAACTATAACCATAAAATGGTTCACAAAAGGGATGCCGCCTTAGAACGGTCAATGTCAACAATGTGCTAAATGGTACTGTAACTACCGTGCAGGTATCTGATACCCGTACATTTTGTTTAAAGCACTCATAGGCACGCCTAGGTTTATAATTCAATCTGCACTTTTATTATTAACAGTCGATAGATCTCATGTGCAAGTCAAATGATGTTACGCATCACCAAGGTTACTTATAAAATCCAAAAGCTATACTTTAAATACGAAGTGAACTGATTTGTAAGTAAGACGGATGTACAACAAATATATACCTGTAACACTGGTTTTAACATGCTTAAGATGACTTTCTTAATTGCATTATAACGATAACAAGCTACTGTACGAATTGAACGAATTGAATGAATAATTTATAAAGCAGAGGAAATAAACAACGATAATGTATCTAATCAATAATAAGAGCGGGGAGTGTGTATTTTAAAGTATTTCCGTATAAGCAAATGAAAATTGGAAAGTGTCTTGTATTTACTCAAAACGTCTTTTCAATGTGTTCTGGTCACATTATCGCAATAAACTGCTATTTTTCCGTGATGTTTTGCACACTTCATTTGACGATTTCTGAACTAATTATACAAATATTAAAAAGAAGACAAGACATCAAAGCATAGACTTTAGACTTAGACTTTAGACTTAAAGGTTTTATTAAATGTGACATATACAAAAGTCACACACTCAACTACAATACACTTTTAGAAAAGTAAATATAACAATCGAACTGGAAAAGTAGCATTCAATGACGACCGTCAACAACAAACACACACAGAAACAAAGACCGACTTCAAAGATGAATAAAAGGCAAGATAAGAAATCTCAAACACAAAATGGTTGATTATAAATAGAGATACCGCATTGGAACTGTCGGTGGCAAAAAAGCCGCCGGGGGTTTAAACCAGGTTCTAGGGTGCACCAAACCTCATTCTTACCCTATTGTCATCACAATAAACGGGACAGTGTAAATAAAGATATCCGTGCCAGGTCATAATCTCTAACGAATAACGCAGCATTAAAAGGCAATATAAGTAAAACACATAAATGATCATATATATAATATAAAAACAAAAGCACAGAAAGACACTAAATAAGTACTCAATGACTTGGCAGAAGCCAGAGCAACAATAAAACAAACCGTTAAGGGTACGACATGCCAAGATTAAAGACAAACATCAAACGCTATCGTCCCACAAGGATTTAGGTAGACGTCATCATAGGGTCCACAATCTGTCCGGTCATCGCATAATCAAAGAGGAAAGCATAGTGGCGAACTTTAAATGGACCAACCGATAAACATGCAGTACGTTGAAAAATGATTTTGTCATAACCCCTTTTGATAAACTTTTTAACAAGTTTAATGAAGATTGTATGAAAGAGATTATGACCAAGTATCTTACGAAGTTTGTAAATCACATCACTGTAGAAGTCAGGTTGTGATAGTACTTGTCGCAAAAGAGCTCTTACGTTACTTTCATAATTTAAAAGTAGATCAGGGTAATAATAATAAAATTTTGCAAAGGTTTTACGAAGTTTATCGTTACGGTAGCATTGCTGGAGTAATTCTTTAATTATACAAATATTACGAATGGTAAAGTCCTCAACACGACTCCAAGCTCTACAGAAACGAATAAGTTGAGAAACATAGACCCCGTTAGACATTTAAAACGCATGTGTTTCAATTTATTTTTCTAATTGTATTACTAATATAACTTGATGTACCATCAAATGTACAATAGTAGTTCATTTAAAATAACATATATTTATAGAATTAAATACTAAAACGTGTATGTTATATATTTTAGAATGAATCACAATTCATAAGACAATTTCTGTTACAATATACGGGAGATATAAAAGTGATTATCTCTCGGCATGCGTATTAAAAAAGCATCATATATCGAATCTGAATAAAAATCAGTAAACTAATAATGCGTTTTATCCTCAGTAGCTGCTCTGATACAAACTTTACAAAATCGTTCATTAAAATGTATTTTCTGTCGATTACATCTCCCTGTTTCTTTTGCTAAGGGTATATTGCAACTTCTCAATTTTGCAAGAATGCGTCGATGGTCATACTATTATTACAATTGTCTTAAAATTCAGCTTAAATGTCGGTTTCATACTTTGTATATGTCCTCAATGTATAACCATTTTAACGGGGGGTTTCCATCACTTATTAGTTTCTTAAACCATATCTTGTTACATGCTCGTTTCAGGTATTTGCGTATTTTACATAAAAACATTTTCACTTGGATATACACATCATATATTCTATTTAATATGTGTTATGAATACACTTTATCATTTAACTTTCCCAAAGACATTAACGTAATTATAATTTATAAACACCATTAAATATATTCGTATGATTCGTACAACTTGAGGTTTGTCATGACATGAAATAACCTTGAATTAAATAAATACCACCTGTTTATCGTTTTGCACGATAACAAACCAAAATAGCATACTCTTAGGCAAATACTCAATTCGATTATTGCGTCTTTGCTAGACAGTAAAAACAAAATTGAGAATTCCAGGAATTACTTAAAAATTGTATTACTTGTTAAAATGTAATCTTAATCCTCAATTCTGAATTGATGTTTTTTTCGAAATTACAATAACATTCCCAATGCTGGCTATCCTTTTGCACTTGAGTTGTTTTACAACTGAACAAGTGCAATCACGGGATGTTTACCATTTTACTATTATGCGCGTAGCATGAGATAATTATTGTTATTGACAATTGAATGTCACATTTATAAGGGTATCACTTTACTTTCTTTCTCTTTTTTTTCCTTCTTGTTTTGATGATGCAATTTTTGTCTGATATAATTATATCGATCTTTATTGTTGGCTATAAATAAAGTATTTTACATGAATTATTACATTGATTTTATGACAAAATCATTAACAAAATATTGTTGTCATTATAAATTTGTTATAATCTTAAATTGATGGTATTTAAAATTATTAAATCGATTTAATATTATATCAAGAAGTATTCATTGACAGTTAACTGATTTGTAACCGCATGAAGACATTTCTAAACGTTTCTAAATTACTTACTGTTAACCCGTTCACATTTGATCCTAAACTACACTAAATAATACACTAAATAATACACTAAATAATACAATAAATAATACAATAAATAATAAGAAAGTATCAATCAAACAAGATCGATGTACACAATTTGAATGTGTTCATATCTAGTGATTTGCTACAGCATAAGAAATGTATATTTTACAATTATTTGCACATGTATTGATGTATCAACATAAATTAGTTACATTTCTTCTAAATGTTTGACAGATATAAAAGAATGAATAAAATGCATTTAATCGATGTCAAACAACTATATGAACACAATTATGTGCGTGCACATTCAGATTGTCTTTCTATTTCTCTTTGTTTTCAATTTTCCTCTCTTTATGTCTATCCTATTTAATATATAACAATATTGCTATCTCTCTCTCTCTCTCTCTTCCTCTCTCTCTCTCTCTCTCTCTCTCTCTCTCTCTCTCTCTACAAGCTACACACGTGTTTCACACATACATATTTATTGTTGGACAGTTATTGTTAATCAGTTCATAACATGTCTGACCTGATGTGATAACGCTTCTTTTAGTATTTTTTATTTGCGCTTATTAGGTGGATACTCCCGTGTGCTTATTTACAAATTTCACAGTTTACTCAAACTCCTTTTAATGGCATTTTAAACTTTGAGTATCGTATAATGTGATACTCGTAAGGTTGATTAACAATAGTTGTCCAATTCTTATCAGATTAAATGTATTATTAGTAACTCCTGTACAGACCAAAATGATAGTTATGCTTTGATATGAATCATTGAATGTCATATGTTAATGCGCAATAATATCGTCTCCTATAATTATTTTAGAATGGTGTTTACAGTTCATGTTGCATGTATGAAATAATGTATATATGTATGCATATTTGATTGGAAACAATGAGACGCAAATAAACTATTAAACTACATACTTGTTTTATGATTTTCAGAACAATTTGACTATAGAAATGCTTATTTATCATGTTTATTTTGAAAAATACTTGATTGAAATAATATAAATGTCGGCGGTAAAACAGGTCCCTAAGGACAGCTGTCGGGCGTCTGTCGTACGATATGATTGTATTTTAATTGAGAATTAAATATTCCCATAATGCAACTGTTCCAGAAATACACTTTAAAGATTTTTTTCCCAATTAAATGTTATGTTTATCCGACTTAACCGATTATCATTTGAGTGGAAGTTCAATATTTGCTCCTCACCGATATACTGTATTGATTACATACCGCCGCGAGTAAGATTGTGCACTTCTCTAATTATAATCTATTCGACCACGTGCATGTATTGTAGCAATGCATTAGCATAAACGCAAAGAAAAATACAGGACATTTACATGCATTTCGATGAAAGGACTGCTTTCGGCATGTTTGTAGTATAAAAACCCGTACTTTTTTATGAGAATGATATAATAATTACTAAGATTTAGACCTTAAAAAAACAATGAGTCATTAAACATTCCCCGTTTCATTCTGTGTTTATGTCCTTCAGGTTATCTCTGCATGTGATATATGATATTGTCGTTCTAATTTACGAGTCTTAAGGTTCAAGGTTATCTCTACATGCTGATATTGTCGATCTAATTTACGAGTCTTAAGGTTCAAGGTTTAATCAAATAATAAACACTGGTTGTTGACTAGTTCAATTTACATCCGGACTACATTTATCAGTGTTATTGTTAGATAGTATTTGAATTTACGTCGGATAGTTTTTTGACATGACAGTTTGCAAGTAATTATTGATGAAACCAACCCAAAATAAAAAGTTGTTTACTTCATGGTGTTGAAACATTTGATTGTATACATGGCCAAATAAGACCTAAATCAAACTGTCAAACTATTTTATATATAGATAATGTACTATGGTTCTTGAGAAATAAGGTTATACTTGCATATTTTCCTAAATATCTCTATATAACAATGGACGATTTTCAGCCTAAGAACTCCATTTGAATAAACTTGATAGAAGATACTGATCAAATTATAAACCAACTGTTAAAATATGTCCAATGTTTTTTGAGAACAAAGCCGAATATGACTTTGGCGGCACTATTTGCACGTACTTGGTAAAACACCATAAGCTGATGTTACATGCAAAATATTAAACCTCTAGCTTTTGACGTTTCAGAGATGCTAAAAGTCTTTGCAAATCTGTGACTCGTGTACGCGGATCAAATGTTACACTATCTGAACACACTTGTTGGAAGACTATACGATTATGCTACAGGCAATATATGAGAGCCGTAGCTCTTATGTTTCAGGAAAGGAATATCTATCTAGTGTCACCGTTTGAACACACTTCGGTGTTTGATGATTATAAGCGTATGCTGCATGCAATATATGAGAGTTCTCAGAAAAAGATGTGACAATTGAATCTGTGTAAAATGTAGAGCTCGACCAGAGTAACTTCTCCAGAAATATTCAGAAGCCCCATGCCTCTAAATCATATCATTGTAAAGATAATTTAAATTCAAATATATTTCATAAAAACAATACAAGTGATTCCCTACACCTACATGAAAGTGAGAACAAATGCTATATAAACCACTGCACTGAAACGCAATAGCACTGTATGTCCGCACTTTACCACAAACTAAATCAAACGAGCAAATCAAACAGTCAATTAACAGGACAATACGCAACATACAGAGTGGTGAATACAGGGTTACCGAATAGGAACAGCTAGTAGGTACTACAGCTTACTGTAACAAGGACCACATTCAATCAAAAGCACACACAGAAACAAACATGTGTTTGTTTAATGTTGTGGTCCTTTGTGGCTTTAAAAGTAGATATAAAAATCGAACAGGAAAAGTAGCATTCAAAGAGGCCAGTCAACCACAAACACACACACAGAAACAAAGAACAACTTTAAAGATGAATTAAAGGCAAGATAAGACATCACAAACACAAAAGAGTTGACAATGGGGCTACCGCCTTGGAACGGTCAGTGGCAGAAATGACCGTTGGGGGTTTAAACCAGATTCTAGGGTGCACCAAAACCTCACTATTACACTAGCTTCATCCCAATAAACGGGACAGTGTAAAAAAAGATATATCCCCGACAGGTTATAATCTCTAACCAACAAGGCAGCATTAATAGGCAATATAAATATAACACATCAATGATCATGTATCTATAATATAAAAAAACAAAAGCCTAGAAAGCCAGGAAGTAATTATTCATTGACTTGGCAGAGGCCAAAACAGCAAGAGACCAAACCATTAAGGGTATGACAATACAAGATTAAAGACAAACATCAAACGTCCTACAAGGATTTAGGTAGACATCATCATAGGGTCCACACTCTGTCCGGTCATCGCACAATCAAAGAGGAAAGCATAGTGGCGAACAGTAAATGGGTCAACCACTAAACATGCAGTACGTTGCAAAATGATATCATAATCTCTTTTAATAAACTTTCTAGCAAATTTAATAAAGATTATATGAAAGTGATTATGACCAAGGATCTTACGAATTTTGTAAATCACATCACAATAGAAGTCACGTTGCGATAGTCCTTGTCGCAGAAAAGAGTAGATCAGGGTTACGATAATAACATTTTGCAAAGGAGTTTCGAAGTTTATGGTAAAGGTAGCCCTGCTGGAGTAGCGTTTTAGTTATACAAGTAGTACGAAGTAGAACATCGTTTATGCCAGTGCTAGGAGGTGTGTGAGGTGTTGTACTTTACATTACCTCTAATGAACAGACTCAATAAAACCGAGTCTGCTGCTTTTATCTTGTTTGTGTGTGTTGCTCCCAAGGGATCCCCTTTTCAGTATTTATTTACAAAGATGAATAAGAGACAAGATATGACATGACGCACATAAACGTGTTGGCAATAGTGCTACAACAACAAGCAAAATCAAAGAGAAAAGCATAGTAGCGAAGTGTAAATGGATCAACCACCAAACATGCAGTGCTTTGCAAAATGTCATAACATCTTGTTAAACTTTTTAACACGTTTAATAAATATTGTATGAAAGTGATTATTATGAAGTGTGTACATCACATCACCATAGAATTCAACATTAGATAGTCCTTGTTGCAAAAGTTTTCTTAAATTACTTTTATATTTTAAACGTAAAAATATATATGTATTTTGGGGGTTCTGGACCAAAGCTCTCGCTATGCTCGAGTTTAAATTTTTTATAGTTATCAAAATTACAACATATTTTTTTTATATGGTTAAACATCAATACGTCTAAATTTTAAGCACTCAGCATTATAATCTTTAAATTTCCAATAACTTGCCATTATTCTGACTGAAACTCCACCACAATCAGCACAAATTTTATTTTTTGCTCTTGTGCCTTTTTTACATATTGAGCACGGCAATACATGACTTGTTTTTAATCTATACTTATGCAAACTGCAATAATTAGAATCTTTTGTAGTCTTTTTTGTACACGGATTGTGTAATCCAATTTTAAGAAATTTGCAAACATTGATTTCCATTGTTTCTTTTTGATATATTTTTTTATATTAAATAAAAAAAAAATATAAATATATCAAAAAGAAATAATGAAGACTGAAGAGATTATAGAAAAATTAATACACCTGTTTGAAGCAGGTGAAATAGATAAGCAAACACTATCTAACGGTATAAATGCATTAAAACCTCTTAAAGAAGTTCCAAAGGAAACTACTTCAGAGGTTAAATCTCAAACATTAGAAAATTTACTCAAGAGACGACGTGCTAAAAAACAACGTTAACGAGAAAAGCAAAAATATGATATTAAATTACAAGAAAATGTTATAAATGAACAAAAGCAGAAATATGCCAAATTACAAGAAAATGTTATAAATGAACTAAAACAAGTTTTTCAAGATAGAAAATTAAAACTGGTTGACAAACCAATGTGTGGCTATTTGAAAGCATACGAGATATCTGCCGAGAAATACAAAGACCCTCAAAAACTATTCCGTGATAAGAAATCCATTATCACAAAACAAATTATCAAAGAGCTAATAGAGACGAATGGACTAAAGTTTCAATTAGGTCTCACTGTAGATTTATTTAAAGATGACGGTGCTACCAAAAAATACACTACAGCAGTGTTACACAGTGAACAAAATGTCATCTTGAACTCTGAAAAAATAAATGAGTTCTACGATGAGTCATCTGCATTTATACAAGAGAGTCTTGAACGATTTACAAACACAGCATCCGGATTAGAAATTGATCACTGTGTTAAGCTTTACTTAAATATTGCAAAGTACGAGCCGTTAAAAGGTTCTTCATATTTTCCTTTACCCAAAGCAGTAGCTGATAAGAAAGCAATTATAAATGTGAAAAACAATGATGATAAATGTTTGTTCCATGCAATAAATTCTGCTTTAAATCCAGCTGCAGATCATACAGACAGATTATCAAAGTATCCTAGTATAGAGTTCTTGAAGAAAGATAACATTGACTTTCCCACTCCAATTTCTCAAATTCCCAAAGTAGAGAAACAAAACAACCTTGCTATCAACGTTTATGGATATATCATAACAGGAAAAAATAAAAAGGTAACTGTTTTTCCATATTAAATATCAGAACAACCAAAAGATATTGAGCGAATTAATCTGCTCTTAATATCTGAAGACATGGAGGTTGAAGAAAAATCAGAGAATGAAGATGATCCAAATAATAAAGAAAGAATCATAGATGACCCTGATGATTATCCCGACAAACCAACAAAAATAACAAAATATCACTATTGCTGGATTAAAAATCTGGATAGACTGCTTATGACCAAAACAAACATAAAGGTCAAACTTACTTCTGCGACCGTTGCCTTCACGGCCGTTCTGGAAAAGGACTACTTGCCAAACACAAAGAAGACTGTGAGGGTATCAACAAAAGTGCTTGCAGAATAGAAATGCCGAAAGAAGGTAAAAATACTGTAAAATTTAAAAATCCTCAAAATCAGATGCCCATGCCTTTTGCAATATATGCTGATTTTGAGAGTATAATCAAACCGCAATCAATCAAATTTGGAAAGAAATCTGAAATTCAAAATGTACACGAAGTTTGTGGTTTTGGATACAAGGTTGTCAGATATGATGGTAAAGTTGAAAAATCTGTTACTTACAGAGGCGAAGATGCTGTTGAAGTGTTTTTAAATCGCCTAGAATGTGAGAAGAGCAACATTAATAAAATATTTGCTCACCCAAAACCATTAATAATGACTCAACAAAATGAAGCAGATTATGAAAAAGCAACACACTGTTGGGTATGCGAGATTGAAATAGGCAGAAAATCTGGTAAAAACGGTAAAGTAAGAGACCACTGTCATTTTACAGGAGAATACAGAGGTGCAGCACATAAAAACTGCAACCTAAAGCTGAAAATAAAACCAAACAAAACACTTATACCTGTTGTATTTCACAACCTCAAAGGATATGATAGTCATTTGATTATGCAAAAAATACATCAAATAAAAGGTAATATTACATGCATCCCAAACAACGCTGAAAAGCATATTTCATTTAGTGTTGGACAACTTAGATTTTTAAACAGTTTCCAATTTATGGCTTCGTCTCTGGAAAAATTGGTTAAAGCAACAGACAAATCTGATTTTAAAATTACCAAAAATCAGTTTGGGGAACAAACAGATTTACTTTTACGAAAAGGTGTTTATCCATACGAATATATGGACAGTATGGAAAGATTCAAGGAAACGCAATTACCGCCTGTAGAAAAGTTTTACAGTAGTCTCTCAGATGAAACTATAAGTCCCGAAGATTACGAATACGCTCAAAAAATATGGAAAGAGTTTGACTGTAAAACTCTTGGAGACTATCATGATTTATATCTAAAAACTGATGTAACTTTGTTAGCAGATGTATTTCAAACTTTCAGAAAAACTTGCATAAATGCATATAAACTCGATCCCTTGCATTACTACACAGCACCTGGATTATCTTGGGATGCTTTACTCAAACATTCAAAAATAGAATTAGAACTTTTGACAGACATTGACAAGCACTTGTTTCTAGAAAAAGGAATGCGAGGTGGCATAAGTATGGTATCAAAACGATATGCCAAAGCCAATAATCCACATGTAGCTGATTATAACCCTAACGAGGAAAACAACTTCTTAATGTATTTTGATGCAAATAATCTTTATGGATGGGCAATGAGTCAGCGACTTCCATATTCTGGCTTTGTTTGGAAAGCCAAAAGCAGAAAAGGTAAATATTCTAAACCAAAACCTGGCAAAGGGCAAATACTTGAAGTTGATTTAGAATATCCTAAAGAGCTCCATGAAGCTCACAATGACTATCCGCTTGCACCGGAAAGATTAGCAGTGATAAAAAAATGGTTGTCTGAATACCAGGTAGGTTTACTGGAAAATAATAGCATGATAAATACAGAACAACTAGTCCCCAATCTTATGGACAAAGAAAAATATGTGTTACATTACAAAAACCTGCAACTGTATTTATCTTTGGGTATGAAACTAAAAAAAGTACACAGAGTATTAGAATTTTAATGAAAAACCATGGATGGAATCATATATTTGTTAAAAACACAGAACTTAGAAAAAAAGCTAAATCACAATTTGAAAAAGATTTTTACAAACTTATGAACAACTCTGTGTTTGGCAAAACAATGGAAAATCTACGCAAGCGGACTGATATAAAACTAGTCAGAACTGACGGCTCCGAAAATGAAAAAATAAGAAAAATAATAGCCAAACCCAACTTTAACAGGCGTATACAATTGTCAGATGAATTGTCAGCAATACATGTGAACAAAACAAAATTAACATTGAACAAACCAATTTATGTTGGAATGTCAGTATTGGATTTATCAAAGTATATGATGTATGATTGGTATTATAATACCTTGAAAAAAAGGTACGGAAATGACTACTTTATTATACACAGACACTGACAGCCCACTGGTAGACATCAAAACAGATGATGCATACAAAGACATGGCTGAAATGAAAGATGAGTATGATCTAAGTGATTATCCTCAAAATCACCCAATGCATGATGATACAAATAAAAAGGTATTGGGTAAAATGAAAGACGAATGTGCTGGTGTTACTATAGCTGAGTATGTTGGATTAAGACCCAAGCTATATTCTATTTTGAGAGCGGATGAGCAGATTATTAAGAAAGCAAAGGGAGTAAACAAATATGTAATAGAAAAAAATATAAACTTTGAAAACTACAAGGATGCATTGTTTAACAAGAAAAAATACACCCATGAGATGAATATGATACGCACGATGAAGCATCAAATATACGGCATAACAGTAAACAAAGTAACACTGTCCCCATTTTACTCAAAAAGATATATACGAGAAGATGGAATTACAACTGATGCGCATGGTTTCTATAAAAACTTATGAATTTGGGTATCAGCAGGAACAATAAGTAATTCTTCTTTGACAAATCCTCTCTGTGGCGCTGGTGCTTTCAAATAATAAACTCTTATACCTTGCGTCACCATATAACTTTTAATCTTGTGAATATCTACACTCCACATTGGATCAGTTGCTCTGCGTCTTCCACCTTCTTGTTCTCCGGGTTGATATAAATATCTTACACTAGCATTCATACAGATAGGATCACCTTTTAATATTTTTGTTTAAACAGGAGGGGGCTTTTTTGTTTCCACATTTATTCCTTTAACAACTTCTGGTAATCTTTTTACCCACTCTCTGTTGCGTTTTTGGGAATCTATTTCCTTAGCATACTGATAACCAAACAATCTTTCAGCTAATGTTCTGTTAAATCTTTCCACTAAAGCTTGGTCTCTGTGTATTTCTGTTCTGCCCCGTCTGATATTTACATTATGTTTTGCCATCAACTGCGATACTGCACCCATAAATTCTCTGCCTGGATCCACTTGTAATAACTTTGGATATTTCAAATGCCGACTGTATATTTTTTCAAATGCTTTAGCAACTTCTTTACTATCCTTGGAAGTTAGTGGCTCTGCTTCTTTATATCTACTCGCAATATCAACCACAGTTAACGCATATTTATATGTCTTGCGTCCACGGCCAAAGCCAAACGTATCATGCGGCAGAAATAACAAATCAGCTTGATGCACTCCATTCTTAGTAGAAACATCAAACCTGGGTCTAACTATTTTCTTTGGTGCGGGTAAATAAATCTGCCACACAGCTTGTTTCTTTAAAAATTCTAATGCCTGTTTCTTACTGACACCAGCCTCTTTTGCCAATTTTTTAACTGCTGAGTAACCTTTCCAAAATCCTTTTGGGCTGTAATAAATCTTTTCCATTTTTTCTACTAAAGATTAATTTTTATATAACTATAAAGAAAAAATGGAAATCACAACTGCACGATATGATGAACTGCTTGAAGAGCAAAATCAAAATAGCATAAAGAAATGGACAGACTTGGAAATAAAAAAAATATACACTATTACAGATACGAAAATAGTAGATACTGAATATGGTCCATCCATGGTATTGACATTATTAGTTGTTCTTTTTTTATTCCACTCCGCTTGTGCTGCTTCCAATTGTTCCACGGCTTTGTTATGCCTTTGTCTTTCCTCATCTGAATGACTTCCCATTTTTGAAAAGAAATAATTTGAACCGCTAAACGCCAATGCGTTTGTTAATGCGCCACCGATCATCATTGCTACTGCACTTGCCATTTTTTTATATATATTTTTTAAATTATTTCATAATATCTGCAGGAATAATACCTTGCTTAATCAGCATATCCTTTGTAGCCATTGCTAACATTATATCCACAGTCAGCATCCCAACATCTACCATATTAAAATCCACTTTAGGGGCTGGTCTTTTTAGTAGTTTTTTGCTAATCTCAGAATATCCAACAGTTAAAAGTGTTTCCACTCCAGCGTGATACATCATATTTACAATTTGTTTTCCGTCAATACTTGTTGCCATTTTTTTATATTATTTTTTATATTATTTTTTTAAATAAATTATTAAAAACAATCAAACGGGTCTTTTGGTGCAACATAAACAGCCACAGGTTGCACAGGTTGCGTAGCAGATTTCTTGTTATAAATATACAAACCCAACCCAGCAATACCTAATAAAATCAGACACGGTGGAATATAATTTTTGTATACGTTTATTTTGATTTCTGGTTCCTCTTCATCTATTGTTATTTTTGTTATTTCATTTTGCTTTGCAGCATCTTGCTTTGCATCTTGCTCTACCAAACGCTTTGCCTTTCTTGCCGCTGCTCCTTTTTTCCCAGCTTCTATTCTTTTTGGAATTTTTACTTTGTGTACAGGTATAACTTCACTCTCTTGGTTCTCCATCATTTTTATTATCTATATTTTTTATTTTTATTAAAATCAATATGTCTAACAGTTGTCAGTATTGCTGTAAATGGTGCTAAGCACATTCCATACCTGTAATACAACTCACAACAAGCACTTGTTAAAGCATGATTAATAAATGGGTCTTCCTCCAAATCTTCTATCAGTTTTGGTGGATTGGTTACATTAAAATATTTTGATACTCCCATCACATACAAGTTAATAAAAGAATTGCCTAAAGTCTTGGTCATACTTGCCCCAAGCCTTGCTTCATATCTGCAGTAAAGTTTGTTAATTTTATCCGGGGGCATGCTATCTATATTTGTGAGTTGTATTTCTTTACCCAAATATTGACGACTACCGCCGCCAGCCACTCTGGCTGATAATCTTTCTTTTTTTGTCTCTTGTTGCTTTGATTCATCACGTTCTGTGAAACCTTCCGATATATCTTGTAATAGTTCTTCCGCATTCATTTTTATATTAATAATCTTATTTTTTATCTTGAAATAAATATAAAATACAAAACAACCAGCTGCGATATTCATGCAACTAGTAATTGTTAGTATTTTTAATAGCATTGTTATTAATATTGCTATTTTTTTA
Organism: Cyrtodaria siliqua; assembly: GCA_037043455.1. Classification (NCBI taxonomy): domain Eukaryota; kingdom Metazoa; phylum Mollusca; class Bivalvia; order Adapedonta; family Hiatellidae; genus Cyrtodaria; species Cyrtodaria siliqua. Next base: position 123,391 of record JAWPHD010006765.1, read on the forward strand.
TTAGCGTTGTTAATTTGCTGCAAGCATTGCTATTAACATTGCTACTTTGCTATGAGCAATGCTACTTTGCTATGAGCAATGTTATAAGCATTACTATATTTTTTGATATTTTCATTATATTTTCATGTCAGTATTGCTACTTTGCTGTTAGTATTACTATTAGCAACAAAGCAATGCTGTTAGAAAAAAAAGCATTGCTGTTAAAAATTATTCAACCCAATAACCAGTTGGTTGATCGGTCCTCAAAATTAACTTGGAATATTTAGATTTTGCTAAAGCTTTTCTTATTCTGGTTCTCTCCTCCAGCGTCGGAATAACATCATTTTCTCTCAAACAATTTTCAAACAGTCTATCTCTGTCCTTTGTGTAAAACATACACAACCATTTTGCTTGCTCCCTTAAATCTTTCAATACAGAATTATATCTCTGTGAAATGACCCACACTGATTGTTTGGCGTGACGACCAGAGAATGCCAACTCTGACAACATATCTTTTTTCTTTGTTAATTCTTTTGTGGCGGAGCAATCATCAATGATGTATAGTGTGGGCTTGCCAGCATATTGTTTGAAAAATAAACGCAACAGTTCTTGTAACATTTCTTTGCCGTTGCTAACGGGATTGACAATTATTATTTTTTTATCTCTCGGGTGTCTTACATCACCTATCCAGGATCTATTTTTATAAGCCTCGTTCCACTCTATGGTTGGACACAATATAATTATATGTTCAAAAACTCCAACATACTCTTGTTCAAGTATGTCAAGAACAAACTCTGTTTTGCCGCAGCCTGTCTGACCACAGATAATGGCACTGTGGGGATATTTAGGATATTTAGTATCGTGATTCTTTGAATCTTCCATCTTCGAAATTGATTTGCGCATCTTGTATTATATATAGATAAATATTTATAGGTTGATCTGCATCTGCTTTTTAATTTATTAGTATCGTTATGCCTTCACTGCCGTTTTCTATTTTTCTTCCACTGCCGTATAATAAATTGTCATCACATGTTCTAAGGTCAAGCCACAAAGCATATGATTTTGTTAGATAGGTCTCAAGAGAAACATTGGTAAAGTTTAAGTCCCTCGCTACTATTTCTGTCTCTTTGTTTCTTTTTGATGTCAAGGCAAAATATTTGTTGATTTCATCCCAATGTTGATATGCCTTCATGCCCTGACTATACAACTGATTTGGTACTCCCTCTATTGTCATTTCAACTTTTTCAATCATTGGGTTGTAAAAGGATTCCGTGTTTGTTCTTTATGGGTCTTCAAACAGCATTAGAATACCTTTCATGCTCTGTGCTGGTACATTAATGTTGATATTCCAAAGGGTTTCAGATTTGTTTGCTATTATTTTTCTATGTCGCAAGATACGATCATACATAAATACTATCTTACCATTGATTTGTTGTCTTATTTGTCTGGATAATTCAACATCACTAACCATATCAAATTCCAAGCAGATATTTTTTATTACATAAGATGCATCAGCATCACTGCCTTTGATAACTTTGTTATAATCGTTAAACGTTAATTCATATTCTAACCTATCACCAAGCCCCGCTTGATAAAATGGCATATGCCTTTCTAACATTTCAAAGTCCAATGGAATACAAAATCTATTTCTATAAGCTGCTGCTATAGCTTCATCTTCGGTGTCTGAGGATTTATCTCCCGCACCAATTCTATGTTTTAACATGTTTGCTTTACCAATACCTTGGTAAGCTATGTTTACTCGTTCAGTAGGGCTTTTCCATAAATCTACATAACAATGATATATGTCACTGTCATCTGTTGACATGACTTCATTGCCACTTATTATTATTGTCATTTTTTTCACAATTGCTCTACCCAGATTCTGGTATAGAGTAGCGTTGGCGTCTGTTCTGCTTTTAAGTTCTATTTCAAAGGCAAGACGAGCAATACGAGAAACTATCACATCATTAGTACTTAGATTGGGAAATCTCACAAGCAGTTGCTGGTTTTGGTCTATTGTTGATTGCTTATTAGTTATTACTACACTTGTGCGGATGCCCTTGGCACCATGAGGTTCTCTTAGTGTTCTATGAGGGTTGAGTTTGTTTCCGTAAGCTGACATTGTTTTTATTTTTTAAATATATTTTTTAAAATTAAATAAAATAAACAATGGCTGAAGGAGGATATGACAATCCTGTGTACGATCCAGATGATTATGATGAATATTTTGATGATGATTTACCAATGGTGCCTGATGAGCCTGTTCTAAGAAGTCTTCTTAATCAAAGCGATCATCTTCCTGACCTTGGAGGGAGGCTGAAAGAATCCCAACTTGAAGCACACAAAAAAAATCTTGTAAAATCCTTTTATGATGAAATAGAGAAACGATATAAGATGACACCGGACAAAATGGATTATGACCAGTTTAAAGTATCATCTGATGGTAAAACATTATTATGGTGGTTGTTTGGTGATAAAGAAATAAGAATAACTGCCAAGCAAGGTTCTTTTACATTTCTTGCTCTTGGTTCTTTGGTAATTGAATATAACAGGGTTATTGGCTCTGGGGGAACAATGGCGGTAAGACAATTTTTGAATTTGCCGGAGTATGACAGTACAACAAAATTATCACAAAAAGCTCGACAAGCGTTGAAGAGCACAAGAAATGATTTACCAGACGTGGATGCTATTCCATTACAAGATTTTTCACATGTTATTGATAACACAGCACAGTCAATAGAAAGTACTTTTTATGACTGGGATGTGGATGAGCGTCCTGATGTTTCAACACAAACAAATATAGACAAGCGTGAAATGGATGGAATAGTAAAAGCGATGACAAATGTCAGGGAAGAACTCGTCAATATCTTGGTAAAACTCACACAAGTTGATAAAGACATAACAATAGAAAAACAAAAGTTAGAACAGGTTAGCACCCCCGGGCAGGAGGATGAGTTTCAACAAGAGCGCATACGTGACAGAATAAAAAAATTAGAAGATGCAAGAAGTGCACGACTTAAAGTGGCGAGTGAAAACAAAGAAGCATTACGCAGTCAAATCAGCAGGATAAAATAAACTATAAATAAGGTGTTATAAAAAGACACAACATTGGGTGAGAGAATAAAAACATTATTCAGAGAGCAAGGTATTACTATTGTTAGTATTTTGACTGCGTTTGGTATGATTATTGGGGTTTTAGTTGAGACCAGTATTCCTACAACGGGAGGAGGGACTGCACCTGTTCCAACTCCAAAACCTGACCCGTCAAGTGTCAAGGACTGGATAAAAAAACAACTACTTAATCTTGGTAAACTTCTTGCCAACCTAGCTGGTAAAGCCGCTGCAGCACTTCCAGGAGTTATTTGTGCAATAGTTTCATGGATTTTATCTGCAACAGGTAATGTTATTAATTGGCTTGGAAACAATCTATGGGCTTTGCTTGTGTTTGTTTCCGGGTTGTTGTATGTGTTTCAGCCAAAGAGTGGTTTAGTAAATCTCGTAGATAAGTAATGCAGCAAGACCTATTACTATAGTACCAACAATTATAGTTGTTTTGTTTTCTTTGTGTTCAATCGCTATTTTTTGCATTTCTGGTGGGTTATGTTCCACAGTTTTATGTATTGATTTATCAAAGTCAGAATGTTCCGGTAAAAATTTCTTTGTTGTGGTGCCTTGAAAAGTTTGAATAATTTTTGGTGGCACTGGTTTTACATTTACATCATTATTCAATCCTAATGCTTGTGCATCGGTTGCTATTACAATTTCATTATTGTAGTCTTGTATTATTCCGATTCTTAATTCCATGTCGCTCGGAGAAATATACAATCCACTTCCATAGACAAAATTTACTTTACTTCTTGCATATTTTAGGGTGGTTTCATATCTTGAAAATTGACTGGGCAAGTCGATGGGGCTATTTATTGCGTCCTCTACATTTGCTAGAAATTGTTTCTGTGCATCAAATGCCGTTCCAGTTCCAAGTATATCTGTTCTTGTTTGTGATTGTGAGCCAAGGATTGCCCAGCAGTATGTTCTTATGCTGTCATTGATTCTTTCTAATCCTGCTCTTGTAAATCCAGATGAACTATCTAGTATAAAGTAGACCAACTATTGTCAGCCTCAGATCCTTGTGCAATGTAATCAATGTGATATGTTTTATCACTCTCATAGACTGTAAAACTCATCGTGTTGTTGTCGTATACAGTATTTATCAAAGGATGATATTTGTCCAGTAATTATAATTGTTCCTAGCCCATCATTATAGCTTTGTTTCTGTCTCCAGTCTGAATTTAAGTCAATGTTAAACTCCTTGCATATTCTCTCGTATGCGTTTCGGTTATATGTGTTATTAAACGCATTCCAATTTGAGTCTTGCGGCATTGCTACACTCATCTCAAATAATATTCTTCTGACTTGGTAATAGACATGAAATCGAAATAATGAACCAACCAAGGCATCAGCTTTTAGATGATTGTTAAAATCAATGCCACATCCAGTTGTCGCACACCAAATAGCAAAATTCAACTTGTTCTGCCAAAATGACATCCAATCTGTTCCCCAGCGTTGGACTATAGCATCTGATTTAACGTATGGAAGTTTGTATTTTTCAAAGACATTGGGAAATGATGCTTTAAAGCCTTTACCGTCTGATGTAATGACTATGTTTTGATTTATTATATCTATCACTTTCTTGCTAAAGGTATTTGAATATTGAGCACCCGGGTTATATTTGAATTCTTTAGAAATCATTTTTATTTGTATTTTATATATATATATTAAAAAAAAAATGTTTCATACAATTTCAAACATAGACAACTCTATTAATTTACAACAGTATATCGATAATAGAGATGGAACTAAGCGCGTTGGATTAAAAAGTTTTATATACACTATCGGTTGGTATAATATTATTCATGAAACCATAAAGACACGAAACCCAGATAAAATAGATCATTTAGCAGGTGGACTCTATAACTTTCAAGACTTGGTAAAAAGGTTTAAATTGCTAAATGAAAAGCTTATCCTGGACCAAATTGGTGCAGCTATTATACATACGCCAATAGAGACACGAATGTCAAGCGGTCTTTCAAAAATGCTGGGATTCAAGGACAGAAAATGGTTGACGGGTACTAATTTGGGAGATTACCCAATTGATTTAGCTCCTTATAAACAGCTATATGTTCATCTGAAACCAGTTAATACGAGTAGTAATTATTTCAATGGTGCACCAAGCACTATTATAGGGGTTGTACCTGTAGTAAATAAGCAGTATGGAGATATTGTATATACAAGTTTTTATCCTGAATATCACTGTCTTATGAATGGTGCAATTTCTGAATTGACAATAGAAGTCAGAGATGAGTATGGTGACAAGATAAATAATCTCGGTTTGCCTATGAGTTGTGTTTTAGAAATTATTTAAAAAATATATTTTTATAAAACAAAACAATGAGTATATTTGGACCAACAAGACCTAAAACAACAGAAGACTTAGAGGCTTTGATAAATGATGTTCAAAATTTATATAGGCGAATTGTGCCTTTTGTTGACCAGTTTAATCATTTGAGAGATAGAGTTGATAATCTTAAATATGGGATTATAACAATATTTGCGGAGGCTAAGTGTCCACTTGTGTTGAATAGAATACTCTCATTTGGTAACGGTGGAGCAGAAACAAATGTGGGGCATGTTATGACACGCCGTGGTCGGATTATGGGAATATGTTTAGCATGTGAACGATTAGTTGGTGACGTATCTGTAATAGTTTCTGTCAATGGTGTTGAACAACCAAATTATGGCATAACGCTTCACATCATCCCACGCAATCATGATAACTTTGATAAACCTTTAGAGATTGGTGCTGGTTCTGTTGTTAACTTTGTATGCAAGATTGCCAACGCTACCGCTGTAAATACGATGGCATCATTATTGATTGAATTAATTTAATTTTTTATTAATAAATAAAAAAATGAAGCAACCGACAGCACCAAGTATATATCCTGAGTTGCCAGTGGAAGACGGACAAAGTTATAGATTACAAAAGATTTCAGAAATTGAAAAAAAGTTAATTACAGAACGAGATATACGTCAGTCACTTTATAAAAAATATAAGCGTGGTATTAATATTACAGATGGAATTGACACTACCTTGATATCTGCAGGTGTTATTATGGCTGGGGTTGGATTTATTGTTCCAGTTTTGTTACCTTTGGAAATAGCAGCAATAATATGTGGAGCTACAGGTGTTTGTGTTAATTTTATCAGACGCAAGCTTAATGCAAAAGCTCAAAAACTTTGGCAGAGTCTAAGTTAAATAGTATAAAGCAGTTAATATCAAAAGCGTTGAGTGATGCACAAATATCTGAGCAAGAGTTTAAGATGGTTCTGGATGAACTGGAGAGATACTATAATTTGAAACAGGATATCAAACAAAAGAAACTTGAAATTAGTGAAGTTCAAAAAAAGAAACTAGTAGAGCAGGGAAGAAAGGAAGCAATGGCAACCTTACAAAAAAGTCTAAAAAGTGTGTGATAAACTGTTTTAGTAATGTGTATGAGTATGATCCACCACCTTTGTATTCAAGGTCGGAAAATTGTTAATTTGAATGTAATTTTGATAACTACAAAAAAATTAAACTTGCAATCTTCACTACCCCTATTCTAAAAAACTTTTAATAAATCAAGTAAATCACATGGTGATTTACTTATATATGTATTTTGGGGGTTCTGGATCAAACTCGAGCAAAGCGAGAGGTTTGGTCCAGAACCCCCAAAATACATATATATCAAAAATTAATCAGAGCTACCATAATACAATTATGCAAAGGTTTTTTCGAAGTTGTATGGTAACGGTAGCGCTGCTGGATTAGCATTTTAGCTATACAAATATTGTGAATATTAAAGTCCTCAACACGACTACACGCTCTAGAAAAACAAATAAATTGAGAAACATAGACCCGATACAATGTAGCTCGGGGAACAGCCCCATCTAATTGGGGATTATTAACAATGTAAAAATTAAAATCCTCTCTCTTGTCATAGATTTTACTAATTATTTCGCCATTTTCAATAGAGAAATGTAAATCAAGAGAAGAAGCGACAGTATCAGAAATTTAAACTTTGTTCAGTTGAAGTTCTTTGGGATAGGTAGTATTAACCATAGTAAAAAAGAAACAAGCGTCAATGTTCAATATGTCATCCAGATACAGAGAATTGTCATTATATATTATACATCTTCCTGAGTATCTGGTGAAAGACAACATGAAATCTCTCTCATAGCAATACCAAAACAAACCTGCGATAAGAGGTGTACAGTCCGTACCCTAGGGTAACCAACAATTTGTCTATAAACGGTAGTTCCATATCTGACAAGAAATAGCATCTAGTAAGAATGTGAGTGCTTCTTCCCAAACGTCTTGGCAAGATCACACTGTAATAGTCTAAACTACCGTTAGTAAAAACGCCTTAATATTATTACAGGCCACTAATGCAGATTTTTCTCTAGTCGAAAGAGAATAAGTGTGTTTTAATAGGGTGATGAGGTAAGGTTGTATATAGTGTTGAAAATAAATACTGAAAAGGGGATCCCTTGGAAGCAGCAAACACAAACAAGAGATAAATGTAGCACACTCGGTTTTATTGAATCTGTTCATGAGGGGTAATGTAAAGTGCAACAACTCTCACGCCTCCTAGCACCGGATTAAGCTATATTCTAATTTAAAGCCACACAGATTTGTATTAATGATAAAATAAAGAAACAGTAAGTCAAAGTCATAGGTATCTATAGATGAATCGACGTTAATTGCGAATTTTTTCGAGAACGTTTCCTGAATGTTTAATTGACCAAAATAAAATTACTCCAAGAGTTATCATCAGACTTATAATATTGTTAACCCAATAACTTAACTGCAGTAAGACAAGAAGATAAAAGTTTGGAGATCTTTGTAGTGGTGGAGGAAACATACAAAACATGTTTTAACCTAATTGTTTGTAAGATAAAAGTTTGGAGATCTTTGTAGTGGTAGAGGAAACATACAAAACATGTCTTAGCCTTAATTGTACGATGACCGGACAGGCTGCGGACCCTGTGATGACGCCTACCTAAAGCCCATTGGGACGGTGGCGTTTGATGTTTGTCCATGATCTTTCTTGTCGTGCCCTTAATGGTTTATTCTCTTACTGCTCTGGCTTCTGCAAAGTCATTGAGTACCTTCATTGTGGCTTTCTAGGCTATTGTTTTTTTGTATTATATTTACACGAGCATATTTGTGTTTTACTTATATTGCCTATTGATGCTGCCTTGTTGGTTAGAGATTAGATCATGGCGGGGATTTCTTTATTTACACTGTCCTGTTTTAATGGGATGACAGTAGGGTAAGTGTGAGGTTTGGTGCACCCTAGAACCGGTTTAAACCCCCAGTGGCCTACTTTGCCACTGACCGTTCCAAGGCGGTAGCCCTATTGTCAACCCTTTTTGTGTTTGTGATGTCGTTTGCATTTATTATTGCTTTTGCCTTCTTGTTTGTCTGTTTGTGTGTTTGTTTCTGTGTTTTGTGGTTTACTGTCCTCCTTGAGTGCTACTTTCCCTGTCCGATCTTTTTATATTTCTTCTTAGCCTACACAATTACAGAAAAATATGAAGATAGTGAGAATATGAACACTTATCCATATTAAACAAATAAACGTACAATTCCATTATATCAGATTTAATCAAAAGCACATTATTTCAAAATAAGGGTTTAATATCAGGAAATTTTCATTATGTACTACTCCTTAGTTTGAGAGCACATAATACAACTTTTTATTATTACTTTTGCCTTCTTGTTTGTCTGTTTGCGTGTTTGTTTCTATGTTTTGTGGTTGACTGTCCTCCTTGAATGCTACTTTCCCTGTCCGATCTTTTTATATTTCTTTGGCTAAATTTACAACTGTACATTTTGATTTTGATTTAATAACTGCATCAAACTTGTTCAAATTTGTTCATCGGCAATACTCACGTTTAAGATATTTATGTCTTAATTCTCTATAAATAGGACAAACAAGCAAAATGAGGTATTCGTTTGCAATAAAATTCATATTGCAAAATCGCCTTTTCGTTCATCTCTATGCATGTTTTCATGCCTTCCGCTTTCTATAGTGAGGTTATGCGAAGACAATCTAAATCAGCCGAGAGATATTCTAAATGTATAAGGCTGTTTGTGTTATTTAAGAATCCAGGACATAGTTGAAAGTTTGTTTTGCTTTTCGTCTACATCAGCCTTAAAAGTGGTCACGGATTGATATGCGAGGAAACAATATCATCCTTAGTAGATTTAACTGTTGTATACGAATTAGTGCTTCCTAGTTTCAGAAATAGAACACTGACGTAATGTAAGCGAATAATTACTTTATTAGCTGCTTTATCCGCAACTAAAATAAATGTCTTAAGAAATTCTTGATTTCCCGATTTTAAATTGCTTTTTTAAATTATAAAATGACTTTTATGGTCCGATTGGGGCATCACTATGTGGACAAAAATATGCTGTGTAGCTTTGAATTATATATGCAATTCGTAAAGTGAATTAGTACGGATACAAATAGTATCCACTTCTTAAGTTCCGTGTTTTTACTGGTCCTTTGGGACCAAAGATCCCAATATAGGTGGCTTTGAAGTAGAATACCACTTAAGCCGGTGCTAGGGGGCGTGAGAGGTGTTGATTCTTTCATTACTTCTTATGAACAGACTCAATAAAACCGAGTCCCCCTGCTTTATTCTCTTAAATGTGTTTGTTGCTCCCAAAGGATCACTTTTATCAGTATTTATTTACTCCGTTTATGGTACAGCGCAAAATCATGCTCAATATACGGTGAACGAAGCCATCTCTATGTGATGGGAAGAGGTCTGTGCAAACATGTGAACTCTTAATGATCTTTGTTTGTACGACATGGAAAGTATAGTACCTAGACATCATTTTAAAAAAAAATGTCAAAATCTGTTTCAGCGGTTCTTAAGAAGAGGATCTTTACTCTACAGGTCGAAGGCCAACACAGATGTTTTAATTTGTCCTATGTTAGTTAACAATGTGTTATTATCCAATATAGTACCGTCATCTTTTATCCGATCATTCCCAAACTCGGCCAAATTTTTGATTTTAATGGGATCTAGATTGCATTAGAATAACATACTTACGACAAATTAGAAAACCAGAGTCATGTATTATTATCTATTTGCTGCGCTGATGCTGCAGCTGTTCTTTTTGTTATTGTGTTGGTGTTGGTGTCCAATAGACGGTGTGTTGTAAGTCATGACTAGTTATATCCGGTCCAACCATTCGGTAAAGGGAATCATATTGAGATAAACGACTGGATGTAAGTGAAGACATCCAAGAAATAGAAAAGAATATTCTTCTATCCTTCTCTGATGTTAGCTTTTATAATACATATGATACTTGCTTTGTTCATGAGATTAAGAGAATACATACCTAATTTCCATCTACTGTTTTAAGAGCTATGTTAGCTAGTAGATCGTCTACAGGCCCTCTTGGGCCTCTTATTTATGGCGGCCATTTTAGATGTTGTATTGACCTAAAGTGTAAATCTTTAAAATATGCCAATAAAAGGATCATCCATTTGAACACTTGTTAATATTACAAATGAAGTTTAAGCAAAACATATAAGAAGGCAGGACGAAGAGCGGACACATGTGTTTGCGTGCGACATTTCGGTCTGTATTCAATACTTATTTCCAGACTGTTATCATATTTGGGACTAAATACGATCTTCGTCGTACCTATAAATCGACTAAAATAGCAAGGTCTTCCACAAATTCCTTCGCATGTTATACTGTGATACGTCAGACAAACTGTAACAGAAAATTACTATTATACATATTGAAACAAGAAACGAGCATGCGATATTGAGAAATAACCACACATTTTCCTGAAAATGTAAAATACATTCTCTTTAGTGTGTCTCCTATTTAATATCTAACAGTACTTGAATTCATGCATTGCTTAATCACGTGTAACCTTAAGTTATAAAAACGTGGTAGTGTTCTTGGTAAACTATTTAGCCGAGATAGGTTTATAACTATTATAAAGAACTTCCAAGTATTGCTTTTCAGACTTTACGTTTATCTGAGTGTAACGTTTTAACATGTGCTAAGGGCATAAATATGTCATGTTTATTACTTAGTCTGATCAAATAAATGTATCGTTTAATCAAAAGAACGGTTTTCTGATACCCATATCATCAAAAGCTTAACAATATCCTGATTCATACTCTTTTTTATAATAATAAGGTTACGGTATTTCAAAGTATATTGATGAAGATAAACTAGTATAGTATGCATGAGGCATCTAATCGTATGATATAAACGGGAAACTAAGGCTCTGATAAACAAGAAATGCAGTCACGTGTATATCTTTGAAGTTTGATGATTTGTACAGAATATTAAACAAATGAACTTAAAAAAAGAAAAAGAAATGTCGCAAATAATTTATCGTTTAATTGTATAAATTGCACATGTTTATCTTATTGTGTTGGCGGTCGACATTATTTTCCTCCGGTTGACAAAATCCACTGTCACTGTCACCCTCAATACTGATGTTATTATACCGAACAAATATATTGAACTGTATGGGGAAATCTTTTGTTTTAAATATACAAAAAAATATCAAATAAAAAGGATTTGTGTGTTTTATTAATATGCTTAAACCATTTTTGATGTACAATGTAAGTAACATCAAACAAAATGAATATCTTTATAACATGTTTTTAAAAATTATATCAACATTTTAGAATAGTTTATTCCATGTGTTCAACCATATTTTAATAAGCGTTCACCGATTTTCATTAGTATGTTGATCATGGAAAAACCTAATATCTATTTATATACTTCCTCTGAGGTCACAATCATGAAACAGTACTTTAATTTTCGACCGCTCCGCGTCATAATCATGAAACATTATAAATAGTTTCACGGATGTGTAAGGGAATTTTACGTGGGGTTTTACAGTGAGGTATACTAATATTAAAACTTTGAAGAACACACGGCAATCTTGAACTATTAATCAAACATTAACAGTAGAACCTCGATTTTTTAATCCTGTTTCATTTTTATTTCAATATTTAAATAGAAGGTTATGAAAGTAAAGATGGAAAATATTTTCTTCGTTATTCTACTATAGGTTTAAGTAGGTTTTATTATTTCAATATAATCATCAATTAGTGATATTTAAAATCAATTTGATTTGGACTATTGCAATATATATTACTTGTTTTAAATGTGCAAGTTATGTGGAACAAATTATGATAAGGGAATCCGCAACAACACAACCGTTATACATTTGCTTTGGGTATTTGTTGAAAGTCTACACTATCGGCATTACGTGTTACTATATATAAACATATCCTGTTGACCTATGATCTATTTATAATTCTAACAGGAAGTTAAATAATATAAATATATATATTTGTTTGATAAATATTTGATTTATTAACAATTCACCTTTAACATTGTTTAGTGACCCCAGTGCTTCTAGTGTTATTGTCTTTCGTACACTGATCTGATTAGATACCAATCTTTTGTACTTTGCGTTATAAATTATGATTGTATTAGTCAAATTATCTTATCTGACAATAAATATCAGTATTGTAAAGAGCATTTCTTGGTAGTCTATTTCTATCCACGCGATAAACGACTTGAGAGATAATTATTTATTTATGAATGAATTGTCTTTATCTTTGGTTGAATTTAATACTCAAATACCCGCTCACAAAATCACACTCGTATAATCTTGTTTTCTTTCTGTCATGATCAGTGCAACAGAAACATGTAGGATCAGAGAAGTGATGTAAATGTTGTGAGAAAGCAAAACCGGACATAATGGATACGCAGGTTTGTGTTTGTGACTCTATCAACACCTTTTGAACTAAGTTGTCTTATTATCTTTATAAAATCAGATTATAGTCGCAGAGCTAATGTATTAGCTAATAGTTAAAGTGAATTTATTACAGTACTACTTTTTTAATTCTATTACCGGAAGGGAAGAAACGAAAGAAAAAATAGCTTGACATCATTGTAGACACACAAGTTGAATTTATAAATCTACCATGGGCGCTTACGATTCGTTTTGTTTGTTTATATGGTGTTTTACGTCATTTTCAACAAATGTAAGGTTATATACGACGCTCGATATTTTTTCCTGCAGTCTACAGCACATGCATTTTTTTCATAACCGCTGCTCCCAACTAAACTCCATTTATTTATTTCGCTCTTCGGGGCATAGTATTTTGTTAGATACTGGGACCATACGCCGCTGGACATGGGGGAAGCGAAGATCTCTATGTCCACCGCCATATGCATGCCATCTTCGGGATGGTTGAAATTATGTACTATTGATATACTGAGTTCTGCTCAACCCGTGGCTAGAGGGCGTGAGCGGTAGCTAGCATATTTCACTACCGTTCATGAACAGTCTCAATCAAACCGAGACTGCAATATTTCGTATGTGTTGTGTTCGGCCGTTTCCAAAGGTCCACTTCCAATACGTTTTCTATAGAAATCGTAGCCCAATTGTTTATTGTTATCTTAAACTGATTTAATTTTATTGGTACGATATATATGATGTATTTAAAGAATACAAATAAATACTAATATCTGTAAATAATGCATATAATCGTTGATCTCATTTAAACACGAATAATTAAATCGAGAGACCGTGTTGTTTACTTATTAGCTGCACTACTCGCTATGTCCTTTTATTTTTAGCATACGTATGCATAAGTTTACTTGCATACTTGTTTCTCATTATTAGTCTGTTTTAATCAAGTTCATCAGATTTTACACGTTTGTTAGATTTTGCAAGTTTTCAATTACCTGAGTCTTAGTTAACAGATTTCTCCAAAGCAGATTTACCGAAATACAAGTAAGGTCTATTTTATTTAGTCTTATATATTACCTGTATTACAGACTCAAGTTGTCGATACCAATAAATGGCAATATATCACCTACATTCTGACTACTTTGACCATCTGTCTACTTGTTCTGCTACTAACTGTCGCCATCGTTTGGAGGCAAAATAGACTTGATTCGCTCGTATCCGTGGAAGATGAGGTCTGTGTACCATGTGATCATCTTCACTCAACTAATGACAAGAATAAAGATGCCTCAATAGAAATACAGGAATTCACTAATGCAAATGAAAATATGACAACGTGTTGTGGAACAATTAGTAATGTTGCGGGGATGATGATTAAAAAGGTAAATTTTTAATGACAATTATGTGCGTGTCTTGAGGGTTTGCTTTTAATCATGCATAATGACTAAATGTATTTTGTGATACATACACAATGATATCGAGTGTCTTTATAACTTGCGAATATTCTCTTATATGGATATAAACACATCATAAAATGGCAATATTTACATTCACCAATAACTTCATAAACTATTCTCTTACAGTTCACACAAGAGAAATATAAAGATGAATCCATACGCAGTAAGTTAAATAAATAATTATCAAATGATATAATGACAAACTCCATCATTGTAAATGAATTATTCATTCAGCAATGTTTGCGTGTTTGTTTTTGTGTTTTGTAGTTGACTGTCGTCCTTGAATGCTGCTTTCCCTGTCCGATATTTTTATCTTTCTTAGTATACTAAAGGAAAAAAAGAAACGCAACTCGGGTTTGTTAGCTATATACGAGGGCTGTTCAAATAATACGTGGACCTTTTCGATATCGCACTCATTTACTCACGTAAACTTTCAAGATTCAAACATGCTGTAATCCATCATAAGAAATCAAATGATTTAAATAAAAAATCGATACCATGTCTAGTTACGTTGCAATGAATAATGATTAATAAGGCGAGAAACCCATCTACGGAGCAGTCCAAACTGTGACGTCTTTATTTCATGACTGCATTTCGGGAATGGCTAAATAAAAGGAAAGTCGTTGGCAAAAATACACAAAACTAAAGTAGCATTGTCACTGGTATTCCAAAATTACAATTATGACATTTTAGGAATATTGAACAAGGAGAACTATGATAAATATAAATAAGTAGACGAACACTTAATTGCGTTTAAGTTGAAACTGACGACGTCAGGAAAAATCACGGAGCACTAAAATGTTAATAGAATATTAAATAATATGAACTTTTAACAAACTTTTAATGAAAAAAAAAAATTAAATACAAATATTTTACATATTTTCTTCTAAATACATATGTTAATAAATTAGGAATACCGATATATGTTCAATAAACATGTCTTTTGAAATGAATATACTATTTGTTTCTAAATATTTTTAAAAATCTTACATATTTTCTTCAAAATACATATGTTAATAAATTAAGAATACCGATATATGTTCAATAAACATGTCTTTTGAAATGACTATGCTATTTGTTTCTAAATAACTATGCTAAACTTGATCGAATTCGTATGATCTATTTCCGAAGCTGTGATATACTTATAAAACATGGCTATCCAACAATGATATTAAATATATATTTAATGCAAACCATTAATAATACAAACATCTAATTAAATAACATTTGCGTTTGTTATTTCTACCATGTTTCATTATTTATAACGTTAGGTTGCTGTTGGTTTTCAAGGCACACGAATGACGTGCTCTTGGTGGCTACTGTGGGGTTGTAAAAACTCGTATTTCTTGAAATCCGTTTCAAATAATTTTATAATATTTACTGATATTTACTGATATTAAAGTGAATATATAAACCTTTATTGCCATATAAATTAATTTACTTGATTTATAAAAGTGTAATACCTATTAGACCTTTCCTTTCGGAAAAAATACTAAAACAACGCATCATTATTGATATAATACAAGTTTACCCCAAGCAAATTAATAACCTTAGGACGGATATTTAAAACTTAAATGGGCTTTACCCTCAATTTTGTAATTGCATTTTTGTAATTTGTAATCATTGGTTACGAGATTTTAACTTTAACTTTATTTCTTTATTTCCTCCAGAGTAGGAGATTTACATAATATATTTACAATAACACAAAATCATACAAAATTGTGTAAAGGTAATAGCATGACATATATACACGATGATATTAATTATTATAATTTATTATAAAGTATATGCTCAAACACACATCACAAGGACGTGCTCAAGTGACTGGGACTGTCCCTACCTACAAAATCCCGCCACCGCAACCAGAGTCTGATATATATTACATAGTGTCAAACAATGACCATAA